>JABFPQ010000535.1:0-11161 GCA_022817265.1 Masnerella sp. ZL-2020
AACATATTTCGCAAGTTTACCTAGAGTCTTGCGCAGCTCATATAATTTCACCAAAGACTTTTTGCAAGTTTCATCCTTTATAATGGCGTAAGGCTGTAGGATGACAAATGATCACACCCTCACTTCTGCTTTCTTTCACCGAACCGTCTATCTCTCCCGAGGGTGTGCATCCCACGTAGCTTGACAGCAATACTCAGACGTGCATTAAAATATAGATTTTATTGTTTCCTAGCTGACTTCCGACGGATTTATTTAACTTTATAACACCGATCGCGGAAAACAGACAAATATTATGCCCGTTAAAGATGCTATATAATGGATTGATTAAATTCCACGTCTGACCCAAATCTCGATACAAAAATTTAAAAATGATCTTTTTCTAACTCCTCCAGGGTCAGATGGTCGAGATAAGATCCTAGCTTGACTTATTTGACGGGATCCATTTTCTTCGCGCGTATTTCAATTGCATTTGGAAGTACGACGCTTCCGCGTCGCTTGAAAACAGATCTGACGTACCTCGACCATGCAGATATCTGGCGGCGCCATCATTTTATACGACGTTGAAGGAGCAAGCCAAATAATCCGATAATCATTGAAACGGGTTCCCAGCTCTTTTGTACATCGCGTTAAAGTCACCTTACAAAAGACTCTGATAACACGTAATGGATTCGAATAACACCGAACACGATCCGAATTTCGCGTTGTCGCATTTGAATGATCGAACGGGCCGAAGTGCGCTCAAACTCGAAACGATGGCCAGCCTCTCGGGGAGTTTGGCGAATTAGTTGCGATGGGAAACCGATGTCCAACGAACATTAGAAATAAGATTCCAGTCGGATTTAAAGAGATAAACCAAGTTTTATTTTTGCGCGTATAAGATGCAGTTTTATCAATACCATTATGCGTTCCATTTGCATCTCAAAAAACTTTCAACATATATGTAGAAATCAATCCTTATTTGGATAGCCCAGAAGAAAATCATTACTATTTAAAACTCGAATAAAGAATGTCTTTATTCCATAAACTAAAAAAATTTCGTTACGAATTTTTACTTTTGATACTTTTTTCAACTTTGTTTATCAAAAGTATGCTTCATTTTATAATGGAGATCACATATTTTTTTATTTGTGAGAATAAGACAGAGTCCACTTTAAAAAAGACTTTCATATATTAATAGAATAATATAACGTATTGTATAATGAAAAAGAATATCAGTGCAATAATTTAGCTGAGTGCTCAGCGTGATACAGATTTTTATCGCACTACAAACAAAATTGCGTTTCATCATTTTCGTTAAAATGTTCAATTAAGTGTAATGTAAATGTGATAATTGCTTCTCAATTTGATACGCACCCGATGTTTTATCAAAGCCAACAATGCAGAGAATAATTACCGAAACTTCGGATATAATGAACGTAACTAATGTCATATTATACCGAGCGTATTTTATGATATCTGATGGTAATGACTCATGAAATATTAATATGTTAGCGAATCTATATCATTATTATTGTCATTATTAATATTACAATTTCATATAGAATTGACGTAACGATAAACTAATATGAATTATTACTTTACGTTAATTTAACTCCATATCAATTCTCAAATCTAATGCCAACAAAAAGATTTAATTTCATGGCATGATAAAAAAAGTAAGACGTTTCGATCAGCCAATACGCAAACAAAATCGAGAGAACTATCGGTTCATACAAATAACTTTGCGAATGTTTTACGCGGGATGTTAAAAAAAGTTGGCGATGTTTTTGAAGGTCGGTTCGTCACGTCATCCGAGGTGCATCGCGTGCCGAAAATAACATCGAGCGGGACGACAATAGGCGTTTTCTTAGCAATTGTGTTCAGCAACGTTTCACATTCTGTATACAGTGACTCGAGATTGCGCGTGCAAAATGTAGCGCCGACGCTTTACGAGAAAACGTTTAAGGCCTCGCTTAAACAACTGAGCCGGACGTGCCTGCTAGATGTTATTAGAACAGAAACTAGTACGCTCAATGCGCTACTGAGTCGTGCAATCTTAGTGCGCAAATTATGATACTTTATGAATCGTTGAAAGATAAGTCATCTGATTCTGCAGCGTTTGCTTCTGCTTGTTATTCTACGAAAACAGTTCGGAAGAGTTTTGCCATTTCGATCTTTCTACGGCGATTTATTTTTAAATAAAAAATGATTGAGTTATAACTCGGTTAAAAAAATATTTCTTCGAGTTATTATTGGTACACTGTTGAAAAAGCAGGGAGTGAAGCTATTTGGTGTAAAGTGTGAAAATTTTAGGAGTGCAAATCAACTCAATAAAAGAGTGATTTTCACTCCCATTAAAGATTGAAACGATTATTGGGAGTCGTGGACTGAGCATACACCGAGCGGTGTGAACTCCATGCGTCAGTCTGAAACAATTGCTCATCATCCTTACCGTGCTCACGGATCATCGCCGGTCGTAGGTTAGGAAAAATGAAAAATTTGTCAATTCAACGTGTCAGTGTGACAAACGTATCACATTGAATAGTAAAAGTTGATGAAAACAAAACTAACTGCTCTTCATATGAAACTTATGAATGAATGTTGAAATAACATCGCAATTCTTTTGTTTTTTCAAATGCTTATACAATCCAAGTGAAAGTATCATCAAACTTGAACCGGAAAGTCATACCTTATAGAAAATATTTAAATCTCAATTTTTAAAATATTTATCTTAATGCAAAATAATTACATTCTTAAACGTTAGTTTTCAATAAAATTCACGATTTCAGATACGTTCTGTCGATAAATATTTAAAAATTATTAATTATACGTAAATTATTAAATTATTATATATTCAATTTTTTTTATAATGCAATTAAAATCGTATGTTTTTCCATACATTTATTTTGGGTAATAAATTTTCATAATAACAAATATTGTTAAAAGTGAGGTTATAAAAGTTCACTGATCAGTGACATTTCATACTGTCACTTGTCCGGAATTCTTTATAACAATATTTCCACATCGTCAAAATCACTCCCTGACTCCAAAAATATACACCTTCACTCCATTGTAACACCAAAATTTTCACTCCCTAAATTTCAATCCGTAAAAGATTGGA
The DNA here is from genome assembly GCA_022817265.1 of Masnerella sp. ZL-2020. Lineage (NCBI taxonomy): Eukaryota > Metazoa > Arthropoda > Insecta > Hymenoptera > Scelionidae > Masnerella > Masnerella sp. ZL-2020. Next base: position 3,101 of record JABFPQ010000535.1, read on the forward strand.
CCTGCTCGGACTCAATATTGAGTGAAATTTTCACTCCCGTAACTCCCATTTCACTCCCAATTTTCAACAGTGTATTCACTCGAAACAACAAATTGAAACATCCTTTTTCCGAAAAAGCCCGTATTTCCAAATCTGTTTATTTAGGCTTCGTCAATTAAAAATGGAATCGAGCCTACTGTCAATTTTGACAATTTCTATTGACAATTAATCACAACGTAATGTAATTTTGAAAAATGATGTAACAAAAATAACAATGTTTAATAACAAATCAATAATGGAACTGTAACGTAAAAAAAATTACAACGTTTTTTGGAAAATTTAAAAAATTCTGAATTTTCCAAAAAACGTGGTAATTTTTTTTGAAACGTTGAAATTTTGAAAATTGCAAACGTGTTAATTAAAACGTAATTTATAAAATTAAAAGACCGTTTTCTTCGATTTTTCAAAAAATTTTTATTCTTACTCATCAGTATCGCCATCATTGTTTTAATAATAAATTTTGTAATCTTTAACATTATTTCTAAGATTGTAACTATTGTTAACATTGTTGTTTATCGGGTTGATTTCGGAAACGTCGCTTCTAATATAAGTTGTGGTTCAATGGAACGTTTTCCAGGAACACTCTGATTTTATATGCAATGAAATTTTGATGTCGATTCTAAGGACGCGTTGCATGAATAATTTACGACGCAAAGTCTGTCTGCTGATAATGTAATTTTCAATTTGGTTTTCGCGTTACGTCGCAGTGTCTTGGCATCGGAATCGCACGAAATGTGCGGTTTCCTGGAACTCGCGGTTTTCTTGCCTCGGACGCGATAGGGGCTTCGTTTTTCCGTGCGGTTTTGTTTCCACCGACGCGCCGGTCATCGGCTTCTCAGATTATGGATTTACGAGTATCTCGTTATGTTTCCGCAGCTGTGCGCAAAGCATATATCATAATTTCATTATTTGTCGTGCTTTTGCCGACGTCGTTTATATTTCGACCGATTACGTTGAATTTCTGTTATGTTTTGCAATAGGTTTACTGTGTTTTCACGGAAAACATAATTTTATTTCTTGTCTTCGCGGAGACTGATATTTCATATTTTTAACAGACATATTTGTGCGAAGTCTTCTGCAAAATATATGTAAATAAAATAAATATAGTAAGAAAAAAAAAACTAATCATTTTGAAAAGGTTCAAAAATCGGTCATTTTCAATCGTGGGGCATTTCGTTAATTTTCATCTGTTTCCCTACAATTTGGCCCAAAGAGCGACTATTTTGGCCGTGAAATGGCCAAGTTAAGGCCATTAAAAAAAAAGACCAAGTTATGGCCATTTTTAAATAAAGGATCAAGTTATGGCCATTTTAAAAAAATGGCCAAGTTATGGCCATATTAAAAAATGGCCAAGTTATGGCCATTTAAAAAAAATGGCCAAGTTATGGTCATTTTGTTATGGCCAAAAATGTCCTTTCCCACTTTTTTTCGGTTTTTTAAAATCGGTTTTCGGGTTTTTTTCGGTTTTAATTAAAATGGCCATAGCTTGGCCATTTTAAGGCCAAAATGGTTCCTCTTTGGGTCCAATTGTACGGAATTAAATAACCGTTAACCGCATGCATATCTTTGCCCAAGTCCTAAAAACGCCCACTTTTGATAAGGGGTTTGAGGGGGTTTAACCAGGTCATTTGAAAATGGCCAATTTTCGGACAAATGAAAAGTGATCATTTTTTTGCTTAGTGTAATAACAGTATTTCAAAATAATATATCGATGGATGATAAATGGTATCAAATTGATTCGGTTTATTTGTGGCAAAAACTGAAATGAGATGATAACACTGTGGTACAATTTTAGGGGGGGGTCAAGGCTCAAGAAAACCGTTTTCATATTCTGAAAGGGAATTTTATGACGAATCCAATGGCGTTACCCGATTTTTCATAGTTCGTTTAGGTTTGAAGTTATTAACAATTAAAGTGATTAAAAAAAATGACTGTTAAGGTGGCAATTTTTTTGCATAATATTATGTATTTTTTTTTGCTGAATTCAAAAATATTACGCTTATAAAGATAAAATGATTAAAAGTTAATAAAATTAGTAAGAAAAAAAACTAAAAATTTACCAATAAAAAGTCAAACCACGGTCATTATGGTGCAATAAAACAAGTGCTACCTGTTTGACCGTTTGGCATCGGGAAAATGGGAAAAAGCTTTGCCGGCGGACCCCAGGGCTAGCAGTCCGTCCCGACCCAGGTCAAAATATTCACTTTCTGTTAGCGAATGAAAACTTTCTTATTTCCAGAAAATTAGAAAATTCTTAAATTAAATGCAAGTTACTTCTTTTTCTGCAATATTAAAATAAATACAGGATAAAGGAGTTATTCATTTCATATTAATTAATTTACCGGTAAAAATATTTGTATAATATATAAATTTGCATTCAAATTTCATTTTTAAAATTTATTTTCTATTCGGATTGTCATACATGATAACGCATACAATTTAATGCGTTTTTAGTGCAGTATTATTTGTTTTAAATATGCAATAAAAGCCGACAAAGTGCAATTTACAAAAAAATTTTTTTCGTTTTTTCTAGATTTTTGTTTATTTTTACGTATTTTGGCCTTTATTTATTACTTTTTTTGAATGATTTGTTATCAACACCTTCGTTAATGATAACGCATACAATTTTATGTGTTTTTAATACAGAATTATTTGTTTTAAATACCCAATAAAAGCCGACAAAATGCAATTTACAAAAAAAATTTTTCGTTTTTTCCAGATTTGTGTATATTTTTACGTATTTTGGTCTTTATTTATTACGTGTTTTTAAATGTTTTTTATCAAACCCTCATATATGATAACGCATACAATTTAATGTGTTTTTAGTGCAGTATTATTTGTTTTAAATATGCAATAAAAGCCGACAAAGTGCAATTTACAAAAAAATTTTTTTCGTTTTTTCTAGATTTTTGTATATTTTTACGTATTTTGGCCTTTATATATTACTTTTTTTGAATGATTTGTTATCAACACCATCGTTAATGATATCGCATACAATTTTATGCGTTTTTAATACAGAATTATTTGTTTTAAATACCCAATCAAAGCCGACAAAGTGCAATTTACAAAAAAATTTTTTTCTTTTTTTCCAGATTTTTGTTTATTTTTACTTATTTTGGCCTTTATTTATTACTTTTTTTGAATGATTTGTTATCAACACCTTCGTTAATGATAACGCATACAATTTTATGTGTTTTTAATACAGAATTATTTGTTTTAAATACCCAATAAAAGCCGACAAAGTGCAATTAAAAAAAATTTTTTCTTTTTTTCCAGATTTTTGTATATTTTTACTTATTTTGGCCTTTATTTATTACTTTTTTTCAAATGTTTTTTTATCAAACCCTTGTACATGATAACACACACAAAGTGATGCGTTTTTAATGCAGAATTATTTGTTTAAACTACCGTATAAAAGCCGACAAAGTGCGATTTCGAAAAAATTGGTCCCGTTTATTCCGATTCTTTTGTATTTTTACGTATTTTGGCCTTTAGATATTAATTTTTTTCAAATAATTTTTTTCCAACACCTTCGTACATGATAACGCATATAATTTCATGCGTTTTTAATACAATTTTTTTTGAATAGTTGAAAAAACCAACAATTTAGAAAAGCGATTATAATTTTTTTTTCGTTTTTTCCAATTTTTTTCTATTCTAACGTATTTTAGCTTCCTGAAAAGAGGATGAAATGTTGATTTTTGTAATTTTAACGTTTTGAATAACATACCTGCTCCTAATAACTTACATAAATTACCTTGTGCGTAAGGTAAAAAGTATATGCTTAGCAGAAAATTTATTCTCATATATTTGTAGGAGTTCAGGGATAACGCAAAAATCCTTCGACAATATGATGAAGGATTTGAAAATTCCTCGAGGAAAATGGGAATGTATGGCTTCCTGGCTGCAACAGAACAGCGCCACTACAGCAGATTTTCGTGTAACTGCACATCGGAAGCGAAAAAATGCATTAAAATTCGACGAATGCTTTTCGATTGATGCAAATACGGGAATTACGTTCTGCAGAGACATCGAATCTTTATTTGCCAAACTTGGCCATTTTTACGAGCCCCAGGAATGGCGACTGTTCATTGATTCATCAATTAACAGTTTAAAAGCCGTGCTGGTAAACATCGGCAACAATTTTCCATCTGTACCTATTGCTTATGCCACAAATACTAAAGAGACCTACAATGTCATGCATGATATTTTAAGGTTACTACACTATGAAAATCATGAATGGCAAATTTGTAGTGATCTCAAAATTGTGGCATTGCTAATGGGTATAAAGCAAGGTTTTTGCAAACATCAGTGTTTCCTATGCAATTGGGAAGGCCGAGCAAAAAACTTGCATTATACCGAACACCCTTGGCAAATTCGCGAAGTTTACCAGCAAGGCCATTTAAGCGTTGAAAAAGATCCACTGGTTAAAGCCAGTAAGATTATTTTACCTCCATTGCATATTAAACTGGGGCTCGTCAAAAATTTTATTAAAGCTTTGCAAAGTAACAACGTTGCAATGGATTATCTCAAAGAATTTATATTCCCAAAATTGAGCGTTGCCAAGCTGAAAGAAGGTAAAATACTAATTTCACAATTGCACAATCTATTTTTTTACACAATTGTGATACTGTGATGTGATAAAATTGATTTTTTCAGGTGTACTTGATGGCACACAAGTGCGAGACCTCATAAAATGTGAGGATTTCATCTATTTTCTCAATGACGTGGAAAAAAATGCGTGGCTGAAAATAATAGAGGTTATTGAACATTTTCTGGGTAACCACAGGGCCACAAACTACAAAGAAATGGTTGCCGAAATGATTTCAGCCTTAAAAGACATGAACGTCAACATGTCGCTGAAAATCCACTTCTTACATAATCACCTTGACGCTTTTCCACCAAATTGCGGTGATTATAGTGATGAGCATGGTGAACGGTTTCACAAAGATATATCCGTCATTGAAAATCGTTACAAGGGAAAGGACACAGTACATATGTTAGGAGAGTATTGTTACTCCATATGTCGTCACAAAGACGTCGAAACAAACAAAAGAAAAATCAGTTCTATACATTTCTGATTTTTTTTTTGTGAAATGGGTACAATTTTCTCCTTAAATATATGTAATTGTTCCCAACTCTACACGGAGTAACGTTATTTGAAATATTGTTAAAATATATTTTGTTTAAATATTTTTCAACAATATTTTAAATATATATATATATATATAAACAAAGAATTGTTGTTATTTTTATTGATATTTCATTTGTTATTGTTATTGTTATTTTTCTATTGTTATTGTCACTTATGCGAGCCCGAATTGTATTAAGATGTATTTTATATTGTAAAACATTTTGTTATAAAAAATTAGAATATTTGTATCAGTGTAATTATATCTATATTTTCAATCAAAATTTATTTAGTTCAGTATTATATTTTCAATAAAATATTAAACTAAGAGAAATACTTGTTGCAGTTTTATATATTTTTTCTGTTATATTGAGAAAACAGAAAAGATTTCTAACCGAAGAAAGACATTTCAAATTATTCTGACCTGAGGAGACAAAATTCTATTCGGGACCGACTCTTGGCGGTCGGTCCCGCCGGCGAACCTTTTTCCCGTTTTCCTATCGCCAAACAGTCAAACAGGTAGCACTTGTTTTATTGCACCATAATGACCGTGGTATGTGCTTCATCTACGCTAGTTTGCTCGAGTTTGTGTGTGTCAATTACGTCGGTCGGAAACGTCCGCTTACGAATGTGGCCTACCGTCCTGGCGAAAATCCAGTCACTCAGGTACCTTTCTTATCCTTCTTCGACCAATAATTCAACGATTACATGTGCGATTTCTTATTGATCACATTAATCAAACGAAGTTAGGAATAGTTACCCAAAAAACCAATTCAATAATCGTTGTTCTTTGTACTTGGAAAAAAAATTTTTTTTGCGAAAAAACATGATTCAGTATCGATACAAAGAACTATTTTGCTTACAAATTATTTTCTACATTTAATAACTTTAGTTTAGTTATTTTAACCAATTTTCTCGAATCGTTTCCATTATCAAAAAATTACAGGCATGAAAGTTTAATAAACGTTCCAATTAATCATATTCTGTTTGTATTATTTATGTCCAATAAAGAGAAAAAATGAGGTGATGATTAAAAAGGCGATTTCGCAAATTGAGGTGAAATGGACGAGGTCCCTAAAAATGGTAATTTACAGTCAAAAAGTTTAATGCAATTTTTCGTAAGTATATGATAAAGGGCAGATGTTGTGAAAAAGAAATTTTTGTATGAAGACAAAATTTGTTAAACAAAAATTGAATAATTGAGGGAGCAGAAATAGTTGACCTTCAAAAATGGATAAATTAAAGGACATTCTTGTGTATTTCTCTCAGATTTTCTCTTTCTGAACTACTCACATACTTACACCTCTCGCTCGTCATTATCTTCAAATTCACATCAGGTAAAAAAAAGGAAACATTTTCATTTTTACAAAAGCCTTGCATTTTTATGTTGCTCATAATTATTTTCCATCGTTTTTCACTGTTTTTTGCTTTCACGCAACGTATAACCAGTTTTCTTTATTTTCACCACGGATTTTTAATTATTTACGTTCAAATTTATTTCACGTAAAATACCTGATAAATACAACTGTTTGATTAATTCAAAATTTATGATATTTTCATTGAGATCTGAAATATACAAAAAAAGGAAATTAAGGCAAACATTGGTCACGTAATCAACAAAATTTTTTTTTCAATTAATAAAAATTTTTTTTGTATTATCATTTGAAATATAAAAATTACATGAATGTTGAAACAAACTAATTTTTTTAATATACAAAATAATTAATCTATGATAAATCCGATAATTTTTCACAGTGTAAATTTTGTTCTCAATCTAAATTTTTTTTTGTCTAAATATAATAACAAAATCATCTTTTTTTATAATTACAATATTTTTATAAATGCTGTGTTCATTTAAATCATTTTTGCTAGTTCTATGCGAATGACAGTGTGATTCAAAGATGACTAAACTTTCTCTGTGCAATTTTGTGCCGCATTTGCTCAGCCAAAATTTCATGTTTATATTACATTACCTACGTATTTGCATGCACGTGAATATTGTTTGCCCATACTTAAATTTCAATCCAGGATTAAAATGTTACCGAAATTAAACTAACGACGTAATACAGAGAGTACTGATATATATAGTACTTACTATATTATTCGATTTTACTTTAAGCTAATAGTTGTCACTGTTTCTTTCTGATATTTACTGTCACCGTAGACGTGTGAAAACCACTTTTTAGATTTAGAGTTTTTTCTCTGTGTAGTTTACATGCACATACAATTTACAACATTTTTTTAGATGAAAAGAATATTCAAGATTCTTTTGGTTTTAACGTGTGCAAAAATGCATTGATTTTTTTGAGTGATCATTCCTGAGGAAATTGTTATAAAAATTTGAGTTTTTTTATCTCACTTGAAATTTTTTGTATTATATCAACTTTTATTTTGTCACACAGCTTTTTTAATTTTTTCTGTTCTAAAATTGCGAAAAAATGTATATCAAAAACATACACGTAGAAAAATAAAGTAAAATGAAATAATAATTTTATAGTTTCAATAAGCATACTTTCTTAAATAAATGTTTGTATAAATTATAATAATAAAATTCTTTTTCGTAAAATTTAATAAATAAATTTTAATCTAAAAAGTGTTTCAAATATTTTTGTGAAAATTGTGTACATTTGCATGAACAATTAAAATGTCTTAGAGATAAATTAGACGATTTGATTAATAACAAAGTACTGAGCTAAACGAATGCGTATTGTTAAATTAAGTAATTTTTCATCAGTAAATGCAGCAGAAATAAAACGAAAATAAAAAACTAAGGCTAGATCTTGGAGCATAGTTCCTAGATTGTACTAAAACTCTTTATTCCCTGTTTTATTAGCAGTTAAGAAATCAAAGACAGTATTCACTATATAAGTAATCAAACTGAGAATTTAACA
>JABFPQ010000536.1:0-11150 GCA_022817265.1 Masnerella sp. ZL-2020
TAAAAAATGAATCATTTCTTTGTTTCAAAAATTGCAAATTTTCTAGTTGGATTATTTAGTAAAACATGTTTTATATAAAGATTTAGAAATATTAAATTAGTTTTTTTTTCGAATATGCTATGTTTAAAAAAAAATTCAAAAAAGACTATTTCATTTTATGAAAGAAGTGAATTTATAGTACTATTTTGAAATCCTTAATTTTTATTTTTGTCGATAAACAATATTATATTCTTATTAATAGCAATAAGATTTATACATAACCACAAGGTAAGTACGGAAAACATACTTTTTCGCCGCTTCATTTTTTCGTAAAGAATTTGATATTGTTTTTCATACTTACCTGGAAAGCACAGAATGTATTTCAATTGTGTCTAGTACGTTGTATTAAATATAAGGTACTAGAGTAATTTATATAGAATTAAATAAATAGTTTATAAAATGGAAACTGAAATTTTAACGATTTCTGTTTTTGAAAACCCCACAAATACAAAAATATAAATTGGACATTTAACAATATATATGAATTTACAATTTTAATTAAATCGATTTTTTCATGTGTTTTTGCTTATAGTGCAAATTAGTTATTGCACAACAACAAAAAATTCTTTAAGATTTTGGCTTCCATTAAAAAGTTATAAATATATTTTCATTTATGTAGGGTATCAATAAATAATATTAAACGTAAATAAAAATAGTCTCCTAAACTTTAATGTCAAATACTTCGCATTAGGCTTGTTTATCATGCATTTTATAAACATTACTATTTATTCAACGAATCGCCTTAACTAGCAAAACATATTCCATAACAAATGAGCTAATAATTAATATCGATAACTTACATTATTATAATCTACAGTTGAGCGTCACTTTATGCTAATATCGCATTTATCAATCTAAGTTAATTTAAAAAAATAAAAAAACATGAACTTGTACTTTATGCAATTTCATACATTTATGGGTAAATGAAATATTAATGATATGTATCGGAGGACAAATACCAATCATAGTTTGCCCTATTAAAAGGGAGCGAATTAAATATGTAATACTTCATAGTTTTACAAAATATGTAATTTCAGTTTTGAAAAGTATTCACTAATAAAATTTCCAAATTGTCTTCATCTTCTAAACTTTAATTATATAAAATACATAAATTCAGAGTTAATTCTTTTCGAAAGCGCTACACGATTAATTTCAACATTTCAATAGAAATTATATTAACAACCAGTCGAGTATGCAGGTTTGAACAATTGAATCGAACGAAATAATGTCGCATTCTTTAGAATATTGTTGCACGATAGTGGAATCGATGAGAATTCAAAATGGCAGTATAAATTGAACCAATTTTGCGATTAAATGGTAATTCAAGCTTTCAAAGATTTTGATCGTGTCTATTTTCAAAACGAGTTATACATAATCCGTATTACAGTGTAATAACTCGAGATACGTTAGGTTTTCTCACCTCGGCGGATCTCACGCCGTATAAACGGGCCGTATAAAGATTCACAATACAATTATAACATGAACTGCGGTGGCAGTGAACAGTGCACGTGGATATTGCAACAGCAACAGCAGCAGCGATTATACACGTTACGCATATACGAACTCGGCAGCATCTATGACAGCTAGTTGCCTTAATCGAGCTGTTCGAATTAGATCAAGAGACATCTTTAAGTGCCGTACGATTATATATATTAACCTCACAAAACTGGCCGTTTTTTCGGCCCGTTGAGCCGCAACACTTTAAAAACTCGATGTCTTTGTTCATGAACGTATGTGCAAATATTTTTACATACACATTAGGGTTGATGAAAAATAAGAATACATCTCTTAAACGCCGCTTCAACAACTTTGTCTTTAATCTATATTTTTATGGCTTATTAATAAAGAAATATCTCGCAACATCATTAAAATACTTAAGATATCCTCGTTTTTACTGCACTTTGTCAGATATTTTATATAATTATCACTGTTTTTAAGCAATATTAAATTTCACGAATTTTAAAGGATATATTGGTTTCTTTCTACGTATATTGATTTTTCGAGTCTTCTTTATTTGCAAGACATATTCCACGCTCTCGCAAAAACCATGAACACATATATTAATTTTTGCAAACACTGGAAATTTCTTTAGAATTTATCAATATTAAACGAATATTTTAAGCTTCCGACCTGCTCACATTTTGAATCCACAAAAGACGAGAAATCCGATTGTGTTTTATATCCTGCCGGAATGGTGCACAAAAACTAGACCTGTCGGAAGGTGAAGATGAATTTATTTCAATATGAATGCGAGCAAAAGATTCAGTGCGCTTTTTGCAAAATGACTAAAAGTGTTTGCAGTTTTTCGGCGAATAAAGGAAGAATCTACTCTCTCCATATATATTTATTTTGTTAACAGGATATATTATGTAGTATTATTATTTAAATTGTAATAAAATGGGCATTAAGAATAGTGTTTTAAAATAGTAAGAGTAACAACCATGTACAAAAAATGACAGCAAATTGAAATAATCGATATCAAATAATGAAATTGGTGTTATAAATTCTTTCCAATACCACAATTTTTTAAATTGATTATCTTTCCACGTAAAGCTGAAAGGAACAATTTCATCAGTTACATACTACTCAACACTTGTTAAAATTTGTTCGCCATTTTTCATCTACCCTAATTTACATATGTATATCGATTGCACACACACGTATATCCGCGCTTGCATCTGTCACCGTGTAATAAATATATAACTTGATAGTTATACTATAATCCATCTTATATATTATATTCACGAATGACCGTTTATATACACACGTCAGTTTCACAAAAATATATAAAAGAGAATGTATCTATGTATACATACATATCACATATGTGCATACATTTTACTATCTATAATGTGTATAACGATGTCCTTAGTTAATGTCATGTGGAAAAAAGTGTGTTTTTCGTATTTTATTTACTGCTTAACGCGTCATACGTGTATATGCATATGAATGCGCACATACGTATGTATATATGTATATATAGTATTTCGTATATATATAATCTGTACAAAGTTCTTAATTGAAAGTCTTCTTTAGCTTTATACAAGACACACGAGGTAAATTTAAATTTAGTTTAGCACTCCAGTTCTTGTCAATTTCTTGTTTAATACACACCGGCAGCGTATTTCAGTTTTTCGATTCGATGCATTTGAATTAAACGTCATATATCCGTAGTCAATCTACAGTCAGAAAACTAAATATTAATACTCGCAACTCAAATACTACGTTTTACTATTCAAATATTCGAATTCCCTATATTCAAATGGTAATTTTTGCCTTTTCAAATTGCAAGTTTTAATATTCAAACGATAAATTTCACCATTCAAATAGTGACTCGTGGTTTAAATGGTGATATTTACTATTTGTATAGTCATTTTTCAACGTAGTTTTCTGAGTGGATCCTTCCATCTGATATAGTTACTTATGTGCGTTACGAATTATATTAAACAGTAACGCTTATTAACGATTTATTATGTACACGTACATAGTTTAAAACCACTTGCTTGCATGTATTACAAGCACTCGGTATATTTACGAATTTTAATTTGCTTTGTGAGCCTATTTCATGATATTTTAATTTTTTACATCAAAATAGGACAGGAAGAGGATTGTAAATGTTGGCTCGACGATGGCAGGTCAATGGAATTTTTTCCCTTGTATGCAATTTGTACATATGATCATGCGAGTTTAACCAGTCGTTGAAAAATCACTGTCAAAATTGTTTATGTTTAATTGTCCATTTAATGTTAAAGATTACAATACCAGCATGAATAATGAGCAAATAACTGTAACAATGTGTTTAATCGACAACAGAAATTTTCGGAAAAATTGATTTCTGGGTTGCGATTTTGGTTCAATATTACAGCGACCTACAAATTTTTTAAATATTGTATTGCTGTTTATTTAAAATTTACGTCAATCTTATATTTAGTCCATTAGTTTCTATTAATATTATTTATTTAATTGTAGTATAAAATCTTGTCGGCTTAGTAAAAATTGTACTTAATAAGATACAATATTTGAAATAAACATTTGTGCAACTGAATGTTTGTGAAATATGTTTTTGTAACTTTTATACTGTATGATTACAATAATAAGGAGACATTTTTGTTATTATGTTATGCTTTGACGAGAAAAACAAAGAATACGATCCCTTTCATATTTATTTAGACGCTACGAAGTTAGTTCATAGGGAATCGCAACCTTTATTTTCCGTTGTGGGGAGAAAGTATTGATTTAATTAAAAGTATTGACAGTTTGACTTAATACCAAACTATTGACACCAGATCAACAGTAACTACGTATAATCGTACACAATTTTTGCGACAAAATGCTAAATCATTTTATATACAAAAAATAATAAAAAGTTATCTTTGACATGAAATATAAGTGCATTTCACGTAAAAAATATATTACATATAAATAGTTTGGAAAATAGAACACACCTTAAAATTTCTAGAACAATTTCCACCGGACTAACAATTAGTATGTAATTAGTTTAAGTACGAGTTTATCATTCATTTAGTTCTCAACAACCGTTATAACATTTACAAAGAGAACAGATTATCAATTTATCTAGCGGGGTATTCATTTTAAAAATCGGTTTTCTCGGTGCATTAATGGAATTCTCTGGGTTTTTGCACTTATTTGATGCAAGTGACCTAATACTAATATCTACTTTCTTCCTGGTGTTGTAATCTTTAAATTATATTAGGGAAAGTGGCTAAAAGGACATAATAAAATGACAATTATTAAGATTTTACCATGGAAGGATTATATCAGTGATTCTGAGAACATAATTATGTATACACTATGGAAACATATCAAATACGACTAATGTATAAGTATTACATATTTATTTGGGAATAAAATGAAATATCAAGTTGGTATATGAATGAACTCCATAATATTTAAAAATTTGTAAATGAAAACAATAATTTATCATCGATTTTGACAACAATTTTAATTATATACATAATATAAAATGTATACAGTTTTATTTCCACAAAAAGCACCAACCATGAAATATATAAATGACAATATTTTTTCCCAGTTCAAATTGATATTTTTCAATATAAAATTAGAAATAACCGTCAGCTTATTCAATTGATTATGCGTCTAAATAATATTAATAAGATTGATAGTATTTAGCGTAAATTTCTGATTTATTTTACGTAACATGTGTGTGAAAATACGTTTTCACACTAAACTATGCAAAAATCTTTATTTACACAGGTTGCGTAAAATTTCGCGTATTCCAAAAGAGCGGAAAATTGTCCTTGTTACATAATTATTACTTTAATCTAATCCATTATCTACCAATAATACAATTTTTTGACAAAAAATTAAATTATCACAAATTGCGTAAATAATATCATGTTTCAACATCATTATGTAGTCACAAACATTAAATTCAATAACGTAATATTAGCAATCAACGTGTTGCATTTTCCTTCCTATGATAATAATTGTAAACTTACGAAGGTGATTAACAAAGAAAGTGACTTATACAAATCAGAAATAGATATTTTGTAAAGGAACGATTTTGAGCGATAAGCTTACTGTGCGAACACGAATGTGTATTTAGTATGCACTATCAATGTGAAAATCAAAAAAAGGCTTATATTCAGCCCAGGGGAATATCGTGCAATCTAGAAGCATGATGTAGAAACGTGCAATCTAAACTACCATCCATAACCATGTCTAATAGGACTAAGTTCAATTTACACGTTTTTTTAAACTATTATTCGAGATTACACTACATTCCACTCGGCTTACGATATTAAAAACTTATACAGATTAACTGGAAATTAATGCTCAATGTTGTGCTTGTATAAAAAAATCGTGCTCGCACAGATTGTATTCTTTATGCCGTTCTAACCGACTTCCCCTCACTTCATTGTATAAAACGACTTAATTATGTGTAGCCCTTCGAATTTATGTCAAAATTTATGTAATTATCTCAGTGAATTCGATTGTGTAGCAACCCTCGGACCATAATGCGTTATGCCACGTTGACGACATCCGCTGTTCTCTTTGAATTAGTAGTGTCAACAAATGTGATGACTTAGGCGTTAAAAATTTAATTTTTAGCCAATGAGACGCGGCAATGAAATAATGGTAACAGTCGGAGTTGTTGAAAGGACTTAGCACCAATTCATGACTTACTTGAGAATAACGGAATCGATAAGTGGCATGACATTAATAGAATAACTTTAAATATAAGAATATGGTCCATCGGTGAGAGCGCTACACAGCAACAGTCAGGAGGCGTCGTCCTTCCCTCGTGCTCCTCTATTGGGTCGGTACTCAAGGCCTGGGTCGAATTGCATCAAATCTAAGTCCTGTAAATAAATAAAATATTGCTATAGTTTTAATACATTTCCACTGCAAACAACTGGAAAGGAAATCACATTTATTCTAAGTAATAAGCGAAATTATTAAAATGTGATAAAGTTTGCATCAGTCTGAAAGAATAGCTTTTCAAGACGAATAGATGAAAATTTATTAGTGAAATTTGTCACTTCTAAATTGGAGATCACTTTGCCTAAGTAATTTCTTCATCTTGAAAAGTATTGACATCCAAACTAATAGGCTACTTTTAAAAATTTTAAACCATTGTTATGAACGATATGATTGAAAGTTGTTCCAAATTGTAATGGAAAATTGCTTCATCTAATTAATATATTAATATTGAATAACATAAACAGTAGTAAAATTGTCGTTTTTTAATTTTTTGTCGCATATCTAAAAGCATTTTTTTGGTTAGTCAATTGAATAGTCAATTAAGTAGTCATGTATCAATGATTAATAACTGCGAAATTTATAATGGATCACTTTCACCCCATGATGATTTTTATCTCATCTTATTACACATTTATATTTGCTTTAGTTTTTAAGCGAAGTTTTTACTAAGATTTGAAATTTGTTATGAATATGAATTAATTTTTTTATAAAAAGTAAAAATGAATTATTACCTGATCAGTTGGCAATAACGTAAAGTCGTCTGGGGGATTTGTGATGACGTATCTTTTTGATGAGGCGTCACAAGATGAGCTAGTATCTCGAAATCTAAAAAAATTGAAGATTATATTAATGTTGTTCAGAACGAAATCAAGGCGAATTTAGCTGCACAAGCTAAACTAAAACTAAACATGGATTAACATGAAGAAACTAAACTAAACTAAATAAAACTAAAACTAAACTAAACTCTTAATTAATCAATGATTTCCAAAAATTGTTCAAAAATGATATTTGTTGGATAAATAAACTTACGCACAGCATTAGCTTGATATATTTTTTTTTTATTTTGGGTGTCGTGAAAAACGCAAAATTCAAAAACTTTGTGGCAAAACGGAAAATAGTTCGATAAATATAAAATGCAGTTATCATTTAAAAATTAATTCAACTCCACTGAAAACAATCATGTAAAATAACACTAACTAATGTGTAATACGATATAACATACAATTTCACATAATTTGTATAGCTTAACACACATATCAGTTTATAATTAACAATGAATGTTAACAAAATTAAATTCATTTTTTACATGCATGATCAATAAAGTCTGCAATGCATAAAATGGTTTATTCAAACTTAAAAATGATATTATGAAATTTGAACAGAATCAAATGCGATGAATAATGATGATTAGATGTTAATCTTTTTAACTATCAAGAACTAATAGTTAAAAAATTACATGCGATTAACAAGTATGCAAATTATAGCTGTGTATATATTACATAATAATTAACAAAATAATGCAAAAATTAATTTTTCACTTGTAAAAATAAAAGTTATTACGAACAACACTCCACATATGTGTTTTTATTGTTAAGCAAAGTTCATATTTTGTGTAAGGTGTAATACAGTCGTTACACTTTTCAGCAAATGTAACAGCAAAGTGTCCTACTATTACATGAATTGTTTTCAGTGTAGCCTTTGGGGTGATTAAATGAAATAAGAAAGGATTAATTTATACAAATGTCTTCATGAACCATTAAAACAACGTGAGATAATCCAATAAATACCATCGAGGGAAAGAAAGTTCGATACCTGTACCTGTACAGACCAATGCACAGCATTCCATATGATTTTAATGCAGCGACAAAGAGATCGCCGTACTTGCCTCCCTCGCCATGCTGGGCTAAAGGCCCATCGTATAGCGAGATTTGACCGACTCTACATCGATCTCTATTCGCCAAACTATCAGTCGTGCTGTAATTAAAATAATCCAATGTTTATATGCCATAACATTTAGGGTTCACTTCTATCGAAATTATTATCGCAAAGCAATAAACCATTAATGTTCCAATAATTTTCAAGTTTTTATTTGGATCTTATTGGTTATTACTTTACCTTAGTGGTGAAATACACATTATTTTAAAAAATAAATAAAAATTATATGGATTGTTCAATATAATTTTTATGTTACCTATAACCACCCCTCAATCCGGCCCCTTCTGCTAGAATCAATTCCAGTTCAGGCGTTGCACCACCAGTGATGAGTGATCGTATTAACGTTAAAGCATTTTGGTTAAAGTAAGTCTGTAAATAAAATATAGATTATAATATATTTCTGATATGTGGTATTTTAACTGATTCAGGTTCTAACCGTATCCCCTCCACTATTTAAAAACATAACACAAACAAACGAAAGTCACGCCTTTCGATACTTTGTAAATGTCTACTCTAACACATATGTACTTTTCTCACGCCCCTCACATGCACTCACATGGAGATTCTAGGAGACATTGGAGCCTGAATCAGTTAAATCTTGACTATAGATATAATTGTTGGGTTAAATAGAATTACCGTCGACATTAGAGAATCTAATACGCTGACAGCAAAGGCAGTACCACATGCAAACGGCTGAGTGAGGTAGAGTTCTGTATCCGGATCATCGTCATCGTCTTGATCAAGAAATTGTACATTGCTATCATTTACAAGTTCTGTAATAATAGAGAAAATACTCAATTAGTTTCCTTATTTAGAATATTTTTCAAATAAAAGTTCCACTATGACTGATACACTCTGTAACCTAATTTATTGTTTTGATATTTAGATGGTGTTTCTTCATGTCTCAAAATAACACAATGTTTTTGAATAATGCACTTGTTTGTAGAGTGTACAAATTCATAATAATATATTTGTATAGTACAAAAATTGTGAAATCGTATACCGATTGTAATTGTGCAATTTCTTATTTCTGACTGTAGATAATTATGATTACATTTTATGGATTGAAATATAAATGATTATTATACCGGTTATCATTGGTACATTTGCTCCGTAGACTGATCCTCTTCGTTGCAGAACGATTGGGCTACCAACTGAAAGCAATATAGAGTAAATGATTTATTTCAATAATTTGAGAATATTTATTGAGATTGAACCTGTCATCGTGGTCTTCAAGGGAGCATAAACTTGAATTGTGTAAGTAAATTTTTATATGTAATATGGTTAACACTAGAACGCCCGACACTTCTTTAGACAAACATAGATTCATAGATTAAAAAAATATAAAAAAAGAAAGAGAGGTCCTGGCACCAGGGTTGCCAGTAAACAAAACTTGGTCTCTCTCATATCTGTTTATTTACATAAGTCTTTCTCACTTTTTGGCGACTTTATCGCCAAATACTGGCCACCCTGCCTGGCACAAAAATGTGCCACTGGGCGTTCTAGTGTTAAAGCTATTCTAACTTTGTCAACATAAGACAATTTTACTGTATTGTATAATAATTTCTGTTAAAATGTTTATTTGAGGTATTGTATACAAAAGATCGGTTCGTATGCTGATAGCGTGTTAAGGCATCCAATAAAAGTATAAGTTATACCTTGACTGAGTACACCGATTGTATCATCAAATGTCATTGCCTTGATGTTGAGAGATGCGAGAATGGCTTCCTTGTCGGCGAGGGTGGGGTCATCGTTGCTAGGCACTTTTGCCGACAGAATACAGCACATATCGCAAAGATTTACATTAACAGCGCGTAAATCTGCTCTACTTAAAGGTGAACCCTACAAAACAAACAAGTCAATAATACTCAGAGAATTATAGTTTATTGAGAATCTCCTATAAAACCCTGCTTATATGATAGTTCCTAGTTAATGTAATAGATCTTTTTGTCATTGTATATATTATTTATATTTTTATTCAAAATATCACTAAATATACAGTATATTTTTTGAAAAAATAAACGAATAATATAGGCTAAGCAAGTACTATAATTAAGACAAAGACAAACGCATAGAGACTTCAAATATATAAACAAAGATAGCACTAGAGATACTTGCTTAGCCTATTGAAAAATATAAATTGTATTTTGTAGATTTTTAGTTTAAGGTATATTGTGTATGGATTACTTTAAGTTAAAAACTGACTTGACACGTACATTTAGTACCGAAATCTTGGGTAAATTCTGCAGCATTTTCCATTCTCGACGAATGTAGTCTACAGATCCAACTATGACTACATGTTTAAGCTCGTGATAATGAAAATTGGAAGCTCGTAACGGCATGACAAGGTTTCTCAGTCCAATAAGGGGTGAATCCGGATCGGCAAATAGGCACACAACGACGTGTCCGTTCAAAACTGTCATGGCTGCCTGATTTCGATCCAGAATGCAGTCTTCCAGATTGCGGGCTGGGCTCCAATGAAACATACCCGTAGAGTCGTATTTCATTTCTGTCTTCTCAAAGTCAAAGTCTTTGGCTTGATCATCTGCAATGCCAACTTGAAGGCCACCGTTGTTGTTTATGTTTGTTCCGCCGGATGCCCTATTCGTTGGCCTGTCAGTGTCAACAATCATATGAAACGTAACGTTTTCACTCCACGAATAAAAAGCGGTTTAAAAATCTGACTCTATTACAATGTTGACTATCAATATCCTGTAAT
This sequence comes from Masnerella sp. ZL-2020, assembly GCA_022817265.1. Classification (NCBI taxonomy): domain Eukaryota; kingdom Metazoa; phylum Arthropoda; class Insecta; order Hymenoptera; family Scelionidae; genus Masnerella; species Masnerella sp. ZL-2020. The sequence goes on from JABFPQ010000536.1 coordinate 10,940, forward strand.
TTAAACTAATTATTTCTGTATTATGTGTCTGGAAAGTATAACTTTGTCTGCTGTGAATTTATAAATCTGACGTGTAGTTGAACTTCTACTGGAAATATTGCAAGCAATTTGTTGATTTACGATCAGGCGATTGCACGATCGATAAATATGGTATGCTAGTTCATATGGAAACAATTTGCTTGAATTTAACAAGAAAATTGTGATCACCTTA
>JABFPQ010000537.1:0-11147 GCA_022817265.1 Masnerella sp. ZL-2020
CTCGCGGAATAACTAAAAAGGCCACAATATCACAACACGACTTAAGTCAACGACGATGCAACACCTGTTGGTCCGATGTCTTATTACCGAAGGCGAGCGTTATCGAGCTTTTAATAAGACTGTAGTGAATTATTTCGCACACAGGATAATTCCCAGATTACGTGCAATGCGTTCATATAGTATATACATATAATACATTCATTTACATAATTTTGATCTTTATCCTTCAAAATCAAATTCAAGCAATTTACTTTAACTTCTAAATAAAAGTACATATTTTTTTTACAAACATGTAGAATAAATTTTTTTAATATATAAAAGATAATTGTATAAAAAAAACGTCCTTCAATACTTTACAAGTATTTTATAAATGTACCACTTAAAATATAATTTTTAATTATATATAATTTGTACATGTTTACTTATCATACTTCATTGGTGAATAAATAAGCGTAAAAAAGTCATTTTCTGGGGTTTTCGTAAGAATGTGGATCAGTGGCACAGCCAGGACAGGTGTGTAGCGATTCGTGAATGAAAATTTCACAATCTACACAAAAAGTTTGATCACATTTTTCACAAGTGTATACCTGAAAAAATATCATACAATGTATTTTCCATTTAATAGCTGAATATGTATTATATAATAATAGAGGAAATCGATTTTAATAAATGTACCTTTTTCTCATCATCGGTAAAAGTTTTTTGACAACTATAGCAACATGATGCACTTGTGGCCTCTAATTCTTCTTCTTTGAAATGTTTAATAGGAAACAAAAAATGGTAAGATCGAGCCAAATGTGGTGCGGAAACAAGTGTTAAACCACAAACTCGGCATTCAACAGGAAGTTCACAATGTTTGCTTAGACACTGAGGACACAAATAACCTGTATTCATGAGTTTAATTGATTCGTCCGAACTGTCAGCATGACTGAAATAATTAAATGAGATTAGATTTGTAAGTGCTATACAATATTTCAATCTTTTATGAAAATCAATTCTTGAATATATAAAAAAAAGTGTTTGAAAATTACATAAATAGTATAATTTCATTACCACATGCACACTGCTATAGTTGTATCATTAATTGCCGAATGCAGTGCATGATGAGGAAATCCCATCTTAACTAACGCTGCATCTAATCTTGTAGCAGCAGGAGGTGGATCTATGTGTGCATTCAAAGTCTCTTTGTAATGCTTGTCATCCAGAACAACACTAATTTCCCCACCAGTAGATGTAGCCATTAACTTACAGACATGCAATTCTGCTGCTAAACCAATAACACTGCATCTGACACCTTCATTTTTCAAATTCTATAATGAAATTTAACACTTACATTATACTATTTTATCTCAAAATGTAAAAGTGAAGCAAATGTAAACAGAAATATAATACAAAAATGACAAATAATAAAATTTTATGATTGCAAAACTAAAATTGTTCAAATATGAACAATTGTAGATTTTACAGTGAACTGACAGTCTTAAGGTAATAAAAATAAAAAGTTATTGAACCTGAATTGTTTCGTTAATGTCACCAGGATCACATGTTGTTAAAGATCCCATTATAACAAGAATTTCTCTACTTGCATGAGATGGTAATAATTTTAATGATTTTAGAGCAAATTCCAAAGAATTTTGCAAAGATGGTTCCCCAGTAAAACTTGTATTTTGTAAATTTTGCAATTCCTGTAAAATAAACGTTACATGCTTATAAGTATATGAATATTCTCAATTACAAAAATGTGTTTTTTGAACATGTATATTAGTTAAAAAATTACCTTAATATGTTTCTTGGCATTTCCAGACAGGTCACTAATTTTTTCTGCTCTTTTATTTTTTGTAATAATGATTCCTATTTGACTTATTGGATTTTCATAGAAAAATTCTTCAATGAAATTTTCCAACAGCTGAAAAACATTTTATTGTTAATTTTGAAACTATTTTGTACTTTGTCAATGTAACTGAAATGCTAATGAGTTAAATTCTCTTATATTTGTTTTTTATACCAAATATATATATGTGTATACATAGTGAAATGTCATATGTAAAACTATTTCATTTGTACAGTTTATATTATGATGAACTAGTTTCATCTAAACCAGCAATTTTTCTTACTTTTAATGAGCATAAAAATCTGGTAGGTTTCAAGTCTTGATTGGTCATTGCTTCTGAACAATCCAAAATAATGAAAAAATGTCTCATCATCCCCAATCGTGCACCTCCTTTTCTATCCAGTTGCCTTTTCCTTTTGGCTTTAAAAATAATATCTGCGATTGATGGTTCCACCAAACCCTGGTCATCTTCTCTGATAGCTTCCCTGTAAATTAAGAAATATATTAGATACAAAATTATGTTCTTTATGAATTGCTTTCATTTAATCAATATAATATTTAAGTATTTATATTATATTCTTCCGATTGGACTACTATAAAATAATTACCTTTATGCAGTTTCCAATTCTTAAACATTAAACTTAAATTAAAAATTAATTAACAACTTTTTCAATAATCAAACTTACCAAGTTTTCTCATAGCCCGTTTCCCACCGATACTCCTTTTCGTTTTCTTCTTCTTCAGCCATTTTTGGTTGCAAGGAATTAACTCTTAAAAAGATACACAGATGTACTATAATATTCACAATAAATAATTATAATTTCAATTACAGATACTAAAGGAAAACGTTTTTTAAATCATATGTAATGTAAACAGTGTAGCTTTTAATTTAGTTCAATATAGGTTATGTTGTCAGTGGATTGGTCTTCAGTTGAATCGGCGCCAATTTTGAACATTTTACCTTAGATTCTACTTGTACAAGTAAAAATTTAAAAATACTCCAAATAAAATTATTATAGCTTGAAAGAGAAAATTATAAAAACTAGCAACAGAAAGTAAAAGTAATATTAATAAATAATATTAACCTTGAAAAATTTACAAATCAAATTATGAATAGAAATTGCAAATGTTCTAAATGCTAATTTAGTTTTTGCTAGACAAGAAAAATACATTATGATATTTTGTAAAATCAACAAATTTATTGTTATAACAAAAAATTTATATCAGTGTTACGCGTTGCATCGCGTAAATTTTGGCTTCGCGTATATTTTCGTTGAATTAAACTCGCGACTTTTCATATGTATGTTTTGATACACAAATCTTTATTTTGATTCGCGCTATTATTTTGATTTAACTTCACTTAGTCATTGGATTCGAACCGCATCGGCCGCGAAGGCTCGTGTCTCATCACGAGCACAAAATTGTATTCTCGCCCGCGTGTCGATAATTTAAGACTTTTTTTACGTTTTTTTGTAACTGTTTGAGTGTTTAATAAAGTGCTGAAAGTGTAAAAATCTGCAATTCGTGTCGCACATCTTTTCCTCTCCACATCTCGCGTGGGACCGGGTTTTGAACATTTTCGGGCGAGAAGGGTTTGCCAGGGTATTCCCGTGGCCACCCTCTATCGCAAAACATTGGTGACCCCGACGTGATCATCCCCGCTGGACCAGAAACCCGTGAGGAAAAGCTGAAAAGGAAAAGCATCGCCATCTCTCTCACTCCAGTGAGATATTCAGCACTTGGGATTCTCCGTCCCGTTCTATTCCACGCAATTGGAGTCCCGCTGCAGTGGGACAAGGACAGAGAGACTTCCCCGCCATACCGCTCCCCGCGCGAGGGCCGTGACGCTTCGCTTGGATTCCCCGCTCACCGCTTGAAGCTCGCCCCTCACGCCGCGCCTTCACTAGGCCTGCCCCTCCACGCTTAGGCTTACTCCGCCGCTGTCGCGGTGCTCAAACCCCTCCGCACGCCGCGGACGACGGCCAGGGCGGAACGCTCAACCTCGAGCGGTATCTGGAGAACCGCTGGTCCCTCGACCTTGCCGTTCAAAATCAGGGTACCCCTGGACGTGCTGGTTGCCTACGTGGATGGTGATTTTCCGTCATACGAATTGACAGGTGACTTTAATGTATTGAAAGTAGCATTCAATACAGTATTCTTTTAATGTACATTTTTTGTGACATTTGATTGAGTGACCGGCGTCCGCGAGCTCCGGAGGCTCCGCCGGCCCATAGACAGTGCTTGTAGTTGTTGACTCCTGGTGCCGGGTAACCACGTCCGCGAGGCCGGGCCTCCGTGGATCCGTGCACCCCGTGCGTGCTGAAACAGTGGGTGCGAACGATATCGCCATCGCGTTGCACTTCGTACCGTGTGTTCGAGAGTTTGGCATGCTCCACCGGGTTGTGCAACGACGAGTTCCCCGCACGGTTTTCGCGAGGATGACAGACTAGGCTGACGCGTCCTGGAGCCCGAGCTCCGCGTCACCGCGCTGTGTATCGTCAAGATACAGCACGATTGTCCGCGTCGGTCCTTACACGTGACACTCCGGTTCGGACCTGACACCCGCGCGCGAGATGGAGCCCAAGGCATCTCCCTCGCGCTTTGCGCAAATCCTAGATGAGATAGATCATCTGGGTACGTCGATCGCCACCGCTACGCAGTTCCTCGACATCGACATCAACATCGCACCGTCCAAGGCTAGCAATCGCCTGCACTATGTTCAAGCGGTGTGGGACCGATGTCGAGCTCTTCATGCTGATCTTCGGAAAGAAGCCAGTGAAGACATTCGCCAGAACCACCCGTTCTTCAAGAACAACGTCTTCGCTTCCCGTGAGCTCGAGGTCTTGGAGCTCACCGATCGTCTGATGGAGCTGTCCAACCCGCCGCCGGAGTTCACCACTCCTCCTCATGGAAGAAGTCCAACGGGCTTCTCAACCACATCGCCAGAGTCGTCTCGAGCTATAACGCATTTACCCCGCATAACCCTTCCTAGTTTTTCAGGTCAATATGCTGACTGGCCGAGTTTTCGCGATTATTTCGAATCGTTGATTATAACGGAAGAGTCGTTTAGTGACTTGCAACGCTTGCACTACCTTAAGTCGTGTCTCACTGGTGAAGCCTCTTTACTTTTGAAAAATGTATCAACTACGGCTGCGAATTTCCCACTCGCTTGGGATTTGCTTCTCAAACGTTATGCGAATAACCGTAGATTAGTTTCAACGCAAATTTCAAAATTATTTGATGTTTCAGCTGTTGCTCATGAATCCGCTCACGAGCTTCGCAAGCTCGTTGACTCAGTAGAGGAGTCCCTGGCCACGCTGAAGGGTCTCAAGCGGGCTACCGATCAGTGGAGCGACCTGATGGTGCATTTGCTCCTTTCCAAGCTAGACAAGGCTACCAGAAAGGCCTGGGAATTCTCGCTCGACGACTCTTCAGACTACCCTACCCTCGATGACTTGCTCACGTTTTTGAATGCCCGGATTCGCGCGCTCGAATCAGTCCCCGCTAACTCCGCACGCAACAATTCCAGTCCCGCTAGTTCGTCTGCTAAGTCAGGTACCGCTACTAAGTCACAAGTACACCACGCAGAGGCTTCACCGAATAAAAGTTGTGTAATTTGTAAAGCCGATCATTTAGTTTACGTCTGCCCTAAGTTAGTGCAAGCGCCGCCAGATAAGCGTATTGATCTGATCAAAACTCATGCATTATGTACCAACTGCCTGTCCTCTGGACATTATAATAAAGCTTGTAAAAGTACGCACTCATGTCGCCATTGTAAGAAGCGACATCATTCATTGTTACATTTGCCAAATAGTACGAAGGTAAACGACACACAAGGACCCTCGCCTTCCGCGAAGACCGTGGATCCCGCTGCTGGTACAGCGACCACGTCAAACACCGTTGTTTCATGTCTCGCGACTAATGTAAAAGCTCATCATGTAGTCTTAGCGACGGCGCGTGTCCTAGTGTCGGTTACGCCGCAAACTCAAGTTAAAATCCGCGTATTATTGGATCGAGGATCCACGCACTCGTTGGTGACGAGATCGCTAATCAAATTGCTTGGTTGTAGGACGTATCCAGCCGACGCAACGTTGAGCGGAATCGGAGATACATTGTCAGGAAAGGTCACGCGACAGGCACCGCTTACTATCGCGCCGATTCATGGAAATGGACCGGCATTATCCACGGACGCTCTTGTGGTTCCTACCCTTACCTCATATACTCCCCACTTCCATCATCCTCTGGAACACTGGCCGCATCTTAACGGGCTAACGTTTGCGGATGATGATCCTGCCTCAAGTGACCCTATTGATATGCTCATTGGAGCTGATCTATACGCGTACACGCTTCGAGATGGCCTACGAAGGGGGGAGGTTGGACAGCCAGTAGCTCAGAACACCGTGTTCGGTTGGGTGCTATCGGGAGGTACGGGTTGCCGCGACAATCAGCCATCGGCTAGAGTTCACGCGCATTTTCTCATGGCCGAGGACCCCCTTGACGCGCTCCTTAAGCGATTCTGGGAAGTCGAGGAAATTCCCTCACCGCGCGCTCCTGACGAAGATGACGTGCGTTGCGAGGAACATTTTGTAAATACAGTTTCGCGAGCAAAAGACGGACGCTACATTGTTCGGATTCCGTTTAAAGTTGAGTCCCCGCAACGTATCGGTCATTCGAAAGCACGCGCCGATCGCATGCTGCTCGGTCTCGAAACTCGACTCGAAAGACGACCGGCGGAACGCGAAATGTACGTCGCTTTCATGCGCGACTACGAAGACCGCGGACACATGAGTCCAGTAACCGCTGAAACGCCGCTCAGCGATCAAGCCATTTTTTTGCCGCATCACGCGGTGTTCAAGTACACCAGTACCACCACCAAACTCCGGGCCGTGTATAACGCGTCGTCGCCGATGTCAACTGGCAAATCGTTCAACGATTTACAGTTGAGCGGGCCGAAACTGCAATCGGATCTTCCGTTACTGATCACCCGCTGGCGATCCCATAAATATGTTTTGTGCGCGGACATAGAAAAAATGTACCGCCAGATCTTTGTAGATAAGAAGGACCGCGATTATCAATGTATACGGTGGCGCTTTTCGCGCTCGGATCCTATAGTGAGTTATCGCCTAAATACCGTCACCTACGGTACCGCTAGCGCCCCGTTTCTAGCGCAACGCGTGTTGCAACAGCTCGCCGCGGACGAAGGAAATGATTTCCCGCTCGCGGCCCCTATTCTACGCGAATGTTTTTACGTAGACGATTGTTTGTTCGGAGCAAACGATTTGCAGACCGCCAGACTCGCGCGCGATCAAGTTCGCGGATTGCTCCAACGTGGAGGTTTTGAGCTGCGCAAGTGGGCGAGCAATTCCGCTGAACTTGTGTCTGACATCTCGCCGGACAATCACGGTCTCGCGTTCGATCGTCCTATCGACTCTGATGACGCGCTGAAGATATTGGGAATTGCGTGGAACCCGCTCTGCGATGTTTATAAACCCACAGTCCAGTGTCCCGCAATGCCATTAATCACCAAGCGCACAATCTTGTCGACTATCGCGCGATTGTACGATCCTTTGGGATGGCTCAGCCCCATCATTATTACCGCTAAAATTCTTATTCAAACGCTTTGGAAGTTAGGGTTTAATTGGGATACCGAGCCCCCTGACTCTATCCAGTCCTCGTGGACTCAACTGTACGAGCAGTTACCGCTGCTAAACGCGATTAGTATCCCTCGCTGGACGCTTCAATCCCCTGATATATATATCGCTGAGCTTCACGGTTTCTCTGATGCATCCACTCCCGCCAGTGGTGCAGTAGTTTATCTGCGTACGATATCACCCTCTGGTGACGTAACGATTTCGCTCTTGATGAGCAAGACAAAAGTTGCTCCGGTCAAGGAGTTGACGATTCCGCGGTTAGAGCTTTGGGCCGCCACGTTGCTAGCGCGCATGCTTAAGCCCCTTATGGCGCTTCCTGAATACGCGAACGTGCCGGTTTTCTGCTGGACCGATTCCAGTATAGTCCTTGCGTGGCTAAAGCAGCAATCTAGTACGTGGCGCGTGTTCGTAGCTAATAAAGTAGCTGAAATTCACTCGTCGCTCCCCGGTGTGACTTGGAGACACGTGGCCGGTTCCGACAATCCGGCTGACCTCGCGTCTCGTGGCGTTTCGCCTGCGGAGCTGAACCCGAATTCGCTATGGTTTCGCGGCCCCTCGTGGCTCTCGCAGCCAGAAACCGCGTGGCCCATCTCTGACGGCGACCCCCCGGATGACTCGGAGTTAGAACTCCGTCCCCGCGTGCTAGCTAACGCTGTTCGCTCCCCGACGCTTGATTTCGCTGTCGATTGCTCCTCATGGCCTCGGCTCTGTCGCATCGCGGCCAGAGCATTGAGATGGTTGCCTCGCCATGAGAGCAACGGCGAATCACGGCCCCGCGAGTTAACCGCGCGTGAGCTTTCCGCCGCGAAAAATAAGTTCGTGAGCTTACTCCAAGCTCAACAATTCCCTGTTGAAATCGCGCTTTTGAACAAGGGTGAGACGCTGCCGCGATCAAGTCCTGTCTTGAGTCTCAATCCTTTCCTCGACGCGAATGGATTATTGCGAGTTGGTGGTCGGTTAGATCATCTGAATGCGCCAGATCATGTCAAGCACCCTCTCATTGTTCGGGAGCATCATATTACGCGATTGATCGTTCGTCACGTCCACGAGAAATGCCTACACGGCGGCGTGTCACTCACGCTCCGAACTCTGCGCGAAGAGTTCTGGATCTTGCAGGCCAAGAAGATCATACGGTCGGTGATCTTTCACTGCGTCACGTGCGCGCGTTTGAAAGCGACGTTCGGGCGACAGCTAATGGGCTCTCTCCCCTCACCTCGAATCCAACGTCCCGATCGTCCTTTCCTCCACACCGGCCTGGACTATGCCGGACCAATTTCCGTTCGCTTGGCGGGCGGACGAGGACATAAGTCGCACCCCGCTTATATTGCCTTATTTGTGTGTTTGGCAGTCAAAGCCATTCACGTCGAAATCGTGAGTAGCTACTCTACAGAGGCCTTCCTGGCGGCCTATCATCGATTCTGCTCACGCCGCGGCTTACCCTCTGATCTCTACAGCGATCGGGGGACAAATTTCCAGGGCGCTGATCGCGAGTTGCGCCAAGCCTTTGACGCCGCGACTTCGGACCCAACGTTCCGAAATCGTCTCGCCGACGATTCCGTGACCTGGCACTTTATTCCCCCGGCGGCACCACACTTCGGTGGCGTCTGGGAAGCCGGGATCAAGAGTGTGAAGGCTCATCGCGCGCGCGTTCTGCAAGGGCGTACTCCGACCTTCGAGGAGCTGGGAACTGTTACGGCCCGGGTCGAGGCGTGCCTGAACTCGCGCCCCCTGCTACCGATGACCGATCATCCTGAGGATTTAGATGTCCTAACGCCAGCGCATTTTTTGATCGGAGCGCCGATCACCGCTATACCTGCGCCATCTGTCTTGGATGTCGCGACGCCGCATTTGTCTCGGTGGCAGCTGATGCACCAAGCTGTCGAATCGTTTTGGCGACTTTGGTCGCATGACTATGTGCTTGCGCTTCAACACCGCACGAAATGGAAATTGAAGAGCAATTCCATTCGCCTCGGCCAGCTTGTGCTCTTGCCGACTGAGGGCTTACCCCCTACAAAATGGAAACTCGGCCGAGTGATTGAGAGGACTCTTGGAGACGATGGTCTAGTTCGCGTGGTTAAAATTAAAACCGCTAGCTCCACCTATACTCGCGTGGTTCATAAGCTGGCGCTTTTCCTAGTCTGTCATGAAGTCGACGTCGACGAGTCTTCTTCTCAACCCCCCGCTGAGTCGCCGCCATGACGTGCGATTGAGTGTGTGATGTTGCGCCCCGCATCGGCGCAAGGCGGGCGGTATGTTACGCGTTGCATCGCGTAAATTTTGGCTTCGCGTATATTTTCGTCGAATTAAACTCGCGACTTTTCATATGTATATGTTTGGATACAAAAATCTTTATTTTGATTCGTGCTATTATTTTGATTTAAGTTACTTAGTCATTGGATTCGAACCGCGTCGGCCGCGAAGGCTCGTGTCTTATCACGAGCTCATAATTGTAATTTCGCCCGCGTGCCGATTGTTAAAAGACTTTTTTTCGTGTTTTTGTAATTGTTTGAGTGTTAAATAAAGTGCTGAAAGTGTGCAAATCTACAATTTTTCTCGCAATTCTTTTCCTCTCCACGTGGGATCGGGTTTTGAACTTTTACGGGCGAGAAGGGTTTGCCAAGGTATTCTCGTGGCCACCCTCTATCGCAAAACAATTGAAAATATACTGCTAATGATAATATATATTATATAATATAATAATTATAATATATTATATGAATTATATAAAATATAATGATAATATATTGAAAATATAATGACAATATATTGTTAACATAATGCGAATTATAATATAACGACAATGTAACCAAAATATATTTTCAATGTATTGAAAGTATATTCATAATATAATGACAATATATTTTTCGTTTTGGTAGGGTACTGGTTTGTGTAGTATATATAGAAATATCACAAAAAATTACCTCAGTTGTGTTATCCACGGTTTTAACGAGCTCTTGAATTGACTTCATTAAATACTAAAACAACAAAAAATAACCTTTTTTATCCGTAAAATGGGGATGAAAAAAAAGAACTTTTAATTTTTCGACAGGAAATAAAAAATATATTACCATCAATGGATATGCCTCATGTCTAACCAATTTTCGAAAATTAACTCTTTCGGAACACTTAGATTTAGCAAATAATGTCCACATCTAAAAAAGGTGGTTTCAATTTATTAAGTGTTTTGTTTAATTGTTGTTGAACAATGTGTGTAACTTAACTTGAAAATTAACTTAATCATCACTGCATTTTTTATAAACAAAATTTTTATTATTTAAAATGAATAAATACCTCTTGTACAAAAGTAGCAAGGGAAATGCCCATTTTGGAAAGTTCCTTTGCCTATTAAAAAGAATGTTTTTAACTATTATTATTATCCTCAAATAAAGGTAAACGTATAATACGAAATACTTGATAATAACTTACAAAATCATCATACCAGGAATTAAAGTAACTCAAGTCTTCCTGTAAAGGAAAAATCGAAAACTAATTAGTATACTAAACACACAATTTATTAAATGTGTAATTTGCAATTTTTGTTGTAATTCAGTTCCGGCTTACATTGTTTAGATAATTAAAATCGTCATGCAACATTGAAGCTACAAAACGTTCTGCATGCTCCTGGAATTCCATTTTTGTGGAATCTTTCTGAATCCCTCGAGGAG
>JABFPQ010000538.1:0-11147 GCA_022817265.1 Masnerella sp. ZL-2020
TTTGCAGTTCGATGTATGTCCACGAAAAAAATACTAAAAATAGTCAATAAAAACACGTTTGATATTTCTATTTCAATGACCTAGAAAAATTATATGAGAATTTTAGAAAAGTTTTGATAGTGATGTATGATTGTTATGTTTTCCTAGTATCATTCAACTGATTTGGTAAATTTAATGTTCTAGTATGTGAATTTCAATATACTAGTAAATTAAGTTTAAATACTGAACCTAGGCAGAGATAGACTAAATATTTCATATACTATAGTACATTAATGTCCGTGTAAAGTTGGGGCCAACTTTGAAAATATATAACTTAGCAAAATGAACACAATTAGAAATAAAAGTAATTTCAATTACGATGTTCATTAGTGATATGGAAATTAACTATATTTGATGGATGAAATTTGCATCGTTTGTTTTTAGCATGTTTCAATCGTACTTTTTTGATATAGTGATGTTTAGTTGTTATGTTTTCCTAGTATAATTCAACTGATCCGGTATATTAAATTTAATGTACTGGTTTGTGAATTTTAATATACTGGTATAAGAAATTTAAAATACCGCCCCTTTTACACGTATAGCAAAAAGTTTCTATATATAAAAATTGCCAATTTGTATAGTGATGATTGCTGAACTGTTCAGTAGTGAGTGGACATATAATAATCAGTTCAGTAAAAATTACTGAACTGATTATTACAAATTAGCAAACTGTTCCATAAAATTAATTAAAAATCAGTAAAATTTACTTAATATTTTAGTAATTTTTATCGAACAGTTCAGTAATTTTCCCTATTTTTTGATTTGTCCATTCATTACTGTACAGTTCAGTAATTTTTATAGTATTTTCTTATTGTAGTGTAGCAGAAATGAATAGGCTGAGCCGTTTTTGTAAACGCGGGTGAGCCCGCAGCCGTTTCTGAATCAAACTAACCTAATATTTTGAATAAAAGCATCTGGCGATTCTTGTAAACGCGTCACACGTTTTTATTATCTTGCGTGTAGGATATAAAAAAATAAAAATTAGAGCGTAATAGAGCATTTACGCATGCTAAAGCGTGCGTAATTCATTCTATTACGCACTCGTGCATAATAACCTATTACGCACGGATTAGAGATACATAAATTTTTGAAATTGAAATTTATTAAACAGGTTTTATAGCATACAAAATAATAATTAACAATTATCTCGCTGAGGTATGAACCTGTGCGCGAACCTGTTACTTACTTATTTCCATTCATATATAATTTTTATTTTTGTATATCCTACACGCAAGATAATAAAAACACGTATAATAATTATATTTCTGATATTAATATCGATAAATGTACTAGATCAATTACATTAAATTTTAGAATAGTTTTAATAATGATGTATGGTTGTTATGTTTTCCTAGTAGGATTAAAGCGATCCGGTATATGAAATTTAATATTCTAGTTTGTGAATTTTAATACACCGCGGTATATGAAATTTAAAATACCGAGCCTCGTCAGAGATTTACTAAATTTAATATACCGCTATATTAATTTCTGTATCGGATTGGGACGAATTACGAAATCATAACACACTGGAAGGTAAAAAATTATGAACAGAAGAAATTTCAAGTACGTTATTCAGAAGTGTCACTGAACTATTAATCGATGAAATTTGCATAGTTTGTTTAAAGTACGTTTTACTCTAACTTGCGCCATTTGAGATCCCAATTATGGACGCTAAAAATATATACATATACCGGTGGTTTTCGGGACCGTGAGATAGGATTATATCAGGAGAATATGACAGTTTTTCAATAGATTTAATTTTTCGAATCTAGATATTTCCAGACTCTCAGACAGGTAAAATATATCTAGTTGACTTGGAGGACCGTAGAATTGGGACTGATCGTGAAAACATGACAAAATAGAAGTTTTTTAATAATTATTTCTATAGGTTCGTACACTATTCTAAAAGCCTCATCCATGATGGTTACATTTTACAAAACAATATTATATTGTTTGTGGCGTCCGAGGATGCCACTGCGCCCGAGGCCGATGCGATATTTTGGGATTCGCGGGAGCGGGCGGAAATTGAGACATTGCAACCGAGGGTGTAGCCCGAGAGTGTTTTGTCACCCGCGGGATCGGCGGGTAGTTCCAATTTCGTCCGCTCCCTAGATATATGATATTTTTCGTATCGCGGGAGCGGGCGGAGATTAGGACATTGCCGCCCTAGGGCGGCAGTAGTTCCAATTTTGTCCGCACCCTAGATACGAAAATAATTTAATTTATATATTATTCAGAATATAATTATTGACGCATAATATGACATAAGATCCGGATCCAGCTTTCTTCTTCTTTTATAAGAAAAAACCTTTTATATAAGTGTTTTTGGGGACAGTGAAATAGAATTATGTCAGGAGAATAGCACTATCTTGCAATGGATTTGAATTTTCCATTTCAATTGAGATATTGAAAATCACAAAGTACGCCAAAAATATATATAAAATGATGTGTTTGAAGACATTAGCATATTGCACTATATCCGGAGCACATCATAACTGAAACTTTTTTAAAATTCTCATGTAATTTATCTAGTCAATGTAACTTAGGTATTTGAGATATTTCCGACAGTAAAGGGTAAAATAGCAACTTAAATTGCTTATAATTTTTTTATTATTGCCTAATTCTTAAACAATGTTATCAAGAAAAGTTACTTAGTTTAAGATGGAAAATCAGAATCTGCAATAAAAAATTGGGTTCCCGTTCAAGATTTCAAAGTTACTCCCGCCCCATCCATTTCAGGAAGGGGGGATGGCTATTTTTAGCACTCTTTTATGTCCCCCTGATTAATATTAACTTTTTATCTCAAACATTTTTTTGTCGGATGTATATTTTTCAAGATATTCAGTTGTCCCAACTTAAAACGACCATCCTGTATATACCTTCTATTTCGTCATGTTTTGACGATCAGTCCCAAGTCTACGGTTCTCAAATTCAAAAGTCCTAATAACGCATCCCCAGTAAAAAAAAACAGTATTTGTTATTTTGATTGATTCTATTGATTTGTTATTTGTAAACAAGTGTGCGACTGCTTTGTCACATTCAATACTTGTAGGTCCTAAGCCAAATTGTATGCTTTTTTTCAACTGTGAACCAATTTTTTTTTCTTGGTTGATTTTTAGCTGTTCTTTATTGAGATTTTCAACATTTTGCCGCATTCTTATTTTTAAAAAAACGATGTATATAGGGTACAGCATCGTTTTTGTGTTGTGCGCACGGAAAGAACAAAATATTATCTTGAATAATATCATCTAATATTAAATCAGGACCATTAGAGCAATTTTTATGTTTTTGGAATACACATTTCAATTATACAATGAACTCGTAAAAGTGTTTGTTTGGATGATGTAGTTCTGTGTGTATATCTGTAAAAAGGGCTTCACGTCTCAGGAACATAGAACTGGAAAATAGTGCATTTTTGCACCGTTCACATTTTATCGAGTCCAAGATCCTGTATGAAATCGTAGCGTAGTCGTGTCGTAATACAGTATACAATCTGTGACTTCTGGTAAAGAATAATCATGCTCATCAAATAAATCATCATCCCAATCTTCATTTTCTACGAAATGGTCAATTTTACTTTCGATCTTTGAAAGAGCGTGATTATTCTTTTTTGAGAATATTAATTTCAAATGCTGTATTGAAATTAAAGATTCTCGAGTGTCGTGATTTTGTTCTTTGCAGTTTCCAGCTTCTGGTGGTTTCAGTGTCGTGTATACTGTTAGCATTTTGTAAATTTGGAGGAATGTTGGAGTGGCAGAATGGTCATTACAGCAACCAGCTAATCTAGCTGAACAAAAACATTACTAAAGAAAAATGAAATGATATAATTAATGAGTATTGAAAGTGTGTATCTATGCAGCTATAAAATTGAGTATTTTATAAAAAATAAACGTATGCAATACGAATGTGTACTTTTTCATGCAAGTAAATTTGAAAATGAAAAATAATGAATTAAGACCTCTAATGCGTCTTGATTGAGTTTTACTGTAAAAACATGAATTATTCCGTAATGACTTTTTAAATATTTTGTTAGCCCAATCGTGGATTGCAGTGTTACTCTTAACGCTTCAGCTGTTTGTTTGGTGAGAAAAGATAATTTTGTACTTTCATTTTTAGCAACTTTTTTTCCCAGTCATCTAATTTTTTAATCCTTCTTCTAAAATCTACAAAACACATAATATTAATGAATAATAATAGTATTTGAAATTTTTTTTAACATTTTCAAATGGTTAATAAAATAAAATACTTCAAAGTATTTATTTCCTTCGGATAAAGAATTTGGCTTGCTCAAATTTAAGGCATCAAATAAATTATTAAGTCAATGGCAAAACAAAGTAGTTTTTTCAACATCTTCAAATCCAGGGGTTTTCATTTGTTTATGTACTCTTGACGCCGTAGCAACGGATTTGCTAAAAATCTGATTCAGATGTTTTTTCATTAGTTCAATATTTTAATTCTCAGGCTAGAAAAATTTAAAAAAAATTTTAACTATTTTGTAAAGTATTACATTTGTATAATTTGATACACACTTGAACGGCTAAGCGAACTCTCATTTTTGAAGAACGATTTAAATTGATGTGATTAATAGTTATTTTTCTACGAAGTTTTAATTGGGATAGTTTTTTGTTCTCAATTTCGTGCAGTTTCACAAAGTGCTGCCATTGTATCGAACTACTTGTAGACGCCATCTGTAAATATTAGTGTTGCTAATTTGTCAATAAGAATGTGACAACAAATTAACTGTTTAAAGTTTACTTGACTTATTCATTATAAGTCTATTGAAATTGGGTACTTAATCATTTTGTAAAGAACACAAAGTACTCTAACACGTTTTTTTATTAGAAATATTCGCAATTTGATATATGTCAACGAATAAAACACTGAAAATTGTCAATTAAAACATGTTTAATATTTCTATTTCCGAAATTAATATCCATAAATGAAGTACGAAATTTACATGAAAATTTTAGAAAAGTTTCGATAATGATGTATGATTGTAATGTTTTCCTAGTATGATCCAACTGATTAGGTATATGAAATTTAATATACTGCACGGATAGACCTCTGGAGATCTTTTAGCATGGAGCATGTCAGTAAGTTTTGGCATGAAATCTCATGCGACATTAGCATAAAATCCATGCCATTCGTTCGTGGATTTGTTGTTATTATAGGTTGAACTATCTAAATTCATGCAGCTCAAGCTTTTGTAGCATGAAGTCCACGCCATTCGTTCGTGGATTTCTTGCTATTATTGTCGAAGTCCATGCTATAACACTATTATATGCCGTGCTAAAAGATCTCCAGAGGTCTCTCCGTGTGGTTTGTGAATTTTAATATACCGGTGTATGAAATGTACATATGTACTCTAAGTACATATGTATGAGTTTTTTTTATAAATGTTTGCTATGCCAACAAATAAAACACTACAAATTGGCAATAAAACATTAATATTTTTATTTTTGAAATGAATGTCGATATTTATATAAGAACTTTAAAAAATTGTAGGTATGATGTTGATTCTCATGGTTTCCTAGTATGATCCGTACTGGTTTGTGAATTTTAATATACCGGTATATGGATTTTAAAATTCACAAACTAGAATATTAAATTTCATATACCGGATCACTTTAATTCTACTAGGAAAACATAACAACCATACATCATTATTAAAACTATTCTAAACTAAAATGTCGCATCAATAATAATAATAATCAGTCAATTACTTTATTATCATGTTTTTACTAAAAAGCGCTGACTAGAAATGGTCTACGAAGGTGCAACCCAGATGTGCCCTCTTACAAGACTTTTTAACTTTTTAAAATTTTACTGCCATATTGTTATGGAAAAGACGCTAACCTAACGGTCAACGCAAGGGCAGCCCAGATGCGCTTAGGGTTTTCATCATTTCGGCGATGCCGGCAAGCGACGTCGGCGTTGCATCCCTTTATCATTTAGCAACATAAATACTGTAAACTATAGGACTACGAGTTCAATTATGATTTTTTCCAACACATCCAGGAAAAGTGTTCCATTCCTCGTCTGTTTTCAGTGGGAAAAGTTAGTCTCTTCTCCACTTGTGGGAAAATTAAAAAAACAGTGGGAAAAGTGACATCTTTTCCCACTTGTTGCACAATATACTATAGTCATTTAACAAGTTATACCGTTATGATTTAGATAAGTTCCAAGTTAAGCTACGGGCCAAGTTAGAAGTTACATTGACTAGATAAATTACATGAAAATTTTGGAAAAGCTTTAGTTATGATGTTGACTGTTATGTTTTCCTAGTATGATCCGACTAACCCGGTATATTAATTTTAATGTTCTTGTTTGTGAATTTTGATATACCGGTATATGAAATTTAAAATACCGCGAATCTTGGCAGAGATATACTGAATTTAATAGACGATGAGAATATTAATTTATGTATAGAATTGGGGTTAATCATGAAAACATAACATAGTAGAAGGTAAATATAAATAT
The DNA here is from genome assembly GCA_022817265.1 of Masnerella sp. ZL-2020. Classification (NCBI taxonomy): domain Eukaryota; kingdom Metazoa; phylum Arthropoda; class Insecta; order Hymenoptera; family Scelionidae; genus Masnerella; species Masnerella sp. ZL-2020. Next base: position 6,520 of record JABFPQ010000538.1, read on the forward strand.
TATCAACAAAAGTAATTTCAATTACGTTATTCATAAGCGTTATTAAAATAAACTATTTAATTGATGAAATTTCCATAGTTTGTTTGAAGTACGTTTTACTCTTACTTCCACCATTTGAGATCCCAAATAGCGGAATTTGGTGAATTTCAAATGGAATCCCTCCGCCCTTATTCCAATCGAAAAATTTAATTTCATTACTCCCACAGTTTTAACTTTATCGATATTATCTCCCATTGTGTAATGTTTTCACAATTGGTCACTATTTTACGACATTCAAAGTCAACTATTAAGATTTGGTGCTAATGGTCTGCGCGCGAATTGGTCATATCTGCCACGGGCGCAGATACGACCATCATGGATGAGACTTTTAGGATAGTGTGCAAATCTATAGGAATAATCATGAAACTTTTATTGTGACATGTTTTAACGATCAGGCCGAATTCCATGGTCCTCAAAGTCTCCTGTATATTTCACCTGTCTCAAAGTCTTGAAATATTCGGACTGGAAAACTTAAACGTATCGAAAGACGGTCATATTCTCCTGATATAATCCTATCTCACTGTCCCCAAAAACACCGGTATATATATTTTTAGCTTCCATTTGATGGTATAGTGGACCTTTATCAGATTAAAACCAAGAAAAAATATGCATCTCAGTACACAAAGTAATCTTACTACCTACAAATGTCTTTTTTAGAAATGTTTGTAAAGTCAACGAATAAAAAACATGTTTATTACTTCTATTTTTGAAATGTATGTCGATGAATGAATTACATAAATTACATGAGAATTTCGGAACAGTTTTAATATTGGTGTATGACTGTTATGTTTTCCTAGTATGATCTTACTGATCCGATATATTAAATTTATTGTACTGGTTTTTGAAGTTGAATATACCGGTACATGAAATTTAAAATATCGAGCCTCGGTAGAATAATGTATACTAAATGAAATATATGCTTTTTATAATGAAACTTTAACTTTTTATAATAAACAAGTAAATGGTTATTTAATTTGCATAACAGAGCATCTCTTCTTAATATAAAAATGCAAAAACGTACACATGTTTCGTTAAGTTTATTTTATTTTATTTTTTTTTAATTTTTAAACTTTCATTTAATATCAATACGAGCGGATTGAAAATGAAAAGCATTTGGGCAACGTATTAGAAAAAGTGCCGAAAGCAGGTTAATAAAGCGTTTTAATTTATAATTTGAGTGTGTTGGTTTTTTTGTTTGTTGTATAAAGTATACATCGCAATAATGACTTATTCATTATTATAAGTCAACTCAGAATTTTAGAAAAGTTTTGATAGTGATGTATGATTGTTATGTTTTCCTAGTATAACTGATCCGGTATATTGAATTGAATGTACTGGTTTGTGACTTTTCATATACCGGTATATGAAATTTAAAATACCGAGCCTAGGCACAAATATAATGAATTAAATATTCCAGTATATGAATTTCCGTATAGGATTGGGATTAATCATAAAAACATAACACAGTAAAAGGTAAAATATTATAAATATAAGTAATTTCAATTAGGTTATTAATAAGTGTTATTAAAATAAACTCTTTCATCGGTAAAATTTGTATATTTCGTTCAAAGCCCGTTACACTCTAACTTCCGCCATTTTTTTCAAAGCCATGTCCTGTGATGAGATTCCAGTGGGGATTTAATCAGGTCAAATTAATAGCGTGATGGCTCATTTGTAGGGGAGCTAACGTTGTATCTCTAAAGGATATTTGCCGTTTTTAACAATGGAAATGCCACACACATTTGAAAATTGGCAATTTTCGACTTTCGCCAAGTGGGCTCTTTTTTGTCTATAGTATATAATTTTAGCAAACATGTTATGAGAAGAAAAAATCCGGGTCATATAATTTGAAATATTATGCATGCGGAAATACTCGTATATTTTGAACAATATAAATTGCATCAATTATGTCTTGGAAAAGTTTTGAAAAATATAGATTCGACTTTTAGGATAAGGTGCGAATAGGAATAATCACAAATTAAAAAAATGGCTGCTCAAACCGTACAATGTCGATTTTGAGATACAAATAATTTTAGAAATGTAAAGAGTAAACATGTTAGTTATAAATCAATTGCATTAAATTATAGCTGATTTTGTTATCATAGTTTCGACATGTATCGATTTGGCGACGATTGTTGTTTTGAAATCAGCGCTGCCAACGGATTCTGTAAGTTCCAAGATGAAGAATATTTTAAAACCACTTTTGAAACTGACGATGTCTTATGTCATGTCATGTTTTCCTGATACAATCCAATTCGAGCGTCTCCAAAAGCGCCAGTATAGGTATATATTTTTGGCTTTTATACGAGTTTATTTATACAATGGTCAGACTTTTATATAAAATAATGTTTACTATGTAGGCAATTATTGAGATTAAAAAAGTTGTTTGATAGTATAATGGCATATATGCATCGATATTTTATTTTGTTAGTTTAAAATTTTTGTTTTTCAATCTTGTATAATTTTGTAAATATTTTATAAAAAAAAAAAATCTTCAAATAGGAACCTTGTATTTATAATAATGTTTCAACGGTACAACAACCATTTTACATCTATGTCCCGATCGTTTTTCGACGATTTTGAGCCGTATCTCGATCGCTAGAGATTAAACTATGAGATATTCATATTACCAATTATGTATATTATGAGCACATAAGTACTTTCAAGACGAGCGCATCTAAAATTTTGGAACATCAATAATGTTATATGAATAATTGTTTTTTATACCTACATACAAAGTTGGCTATACAGTGTATATTGCGCATGTTTTAAGCGCGTACTTACTTACTGATGCGCATGTATAACGCGGGTGGCAGTAGCTCTAATTTCGCCCGAATCCCTAGATACAAAAAAGGATATTTCTAACTTTTGAGACAGGTGAAATATATAAAATTGACTTTGAGGACCGCAAAATAGGGTCCTATCGTGAAAACATGACACAATATAAGGTATATCGAAATAGGACGCAAAAATATATATACCGGTGTATTTGGGGACAGTGAGATATGATTATATCAGGAGAATATGACAGTCTTTTCAAATCCGGATAATTCCAGACTTTGAGACAGGTAAAAGTTGACTTTGAGGACCGTAAACTAAAGGCTAACTGTGAAAACATGACACAACAGAAGGTATATCGATCAATTTCAAATTGAAATTCACCAAATACCGCTATGTGGGATCTCAAATGGCGAAAGTTAGCTCAAATGTCAATGAATAAATCAATGTTTATTCATTTACACTCATGAATAAAGTAATTGAAATTATTTTGTTCATAATTTTTCAATTTCTATTGTTTTATGTTTTCATGATTGGTCCCAATTCTATACAGAAATTAATATCGACGCCTCCGTTCCAAACTGGGAGCTTATTATTGAAACTGTCGAACTGTGCTGTCGAGAGCACGAGCGCCAACTGAACGCAGCCTCATAAAATTTGGGTTGGATGAACGTTCAGATTTTTTTCGCGTCGGTTGGACAAGTTTCAATAATACACCTCCTGCCCCAACTCAAAAATAGTCCATGTATTTCAAATGGCAAAATTTGAGTTGGGGCAGTTTGGAACGGAGGCGTCGATATACTGGTATATTGAATTTAGTAACTCTATGCCGAGGCCCCGTAATTCAAATTTCATATATCGGTATATTAAATTTCACAAACGAGTACATTAATTTTAATATACCGGATCAGTTGGATCACTAGAAAACCATAAAAATCAACATTATAACTAAAACTTTTCTAAAATTTTCATATAATTTATGTAGTTCAGTTATATCGACATTAATTTCAGAAAAAGAAATATTGAACATTTTTTTATTGGCAATTTGAAATATTTTATTTATTGGATGACAAACATGTTTACTATAGTACATTGTGTACTAAGATCCGGATTTTTATTTGGTCATGGACCATGGTTATGATGAAAGTCCACTATATCATCGAATAGACGCTAAAAATACATTTTGGGGACCGTGAGATAGGATTCTATCAGGAGAATATGATAGTCTTTCAATAAATTTGAGTTTTCCAATCCAGATATTTCAAGACTTTGAGACAGGTAAAATATACGATTGACTTTGAGGACCGTAGAATTAAGACTGATCGTGAAAACATGACACAATAGAAGTTTCATAAATAATAATTATTCCTATATTTTCCAAAACTATCCTAAAGGTCTCATCCATAATGGTTACATTTTACAAAAACAATAGTATATTACTTCCGAGGCCGAGACTGCGCCCGAGGCAGATACGAACGTTTATTCATTGACACTTATGAATAACGTAATTGAAATTTCTTTTGTTCATAATTTTTTACCTTCTACTGTGTTATGTTTTCATGATTGATCCTAATCGTGTACATAAATTCATATACTGGAATATTAAATTCAGTATAGTTCTACCGAGGCTCGGTATTTTAAATTTCATATACCGGTATATTAAAACTCACAAACCAGTACATCAATTTATTTCACGTAAAAACAAAACATGTTGGTATTCCCTCGGCTTCGCCTCGGGCTACCAACATGTTTCGTTTTTACGAGAAATAAAATATCGTACTCAACTCAGATTTTGAGTTGGTACTACCTCG
>JABFPQ010000539.1:0-11142 GCA_022817265.1 Masnerella sp. ZL-2020
GCTAATAAAAATAACGATTTTATTTTTATGAATTTTGTGTTTGTAGTTTTTTTAAGATTAAATGTTCTTCTTGAAAAAAATTCTCTCAGCGTGGATGTGACATAATTTATTAAAATATAAAATTTCCAGACAATAATTAAAATTTTCCGAAGACATGTAAAATTTCGATATAAGATGAATATTTTTTTTTTTTTTTTTTTACCTTAAATAACATTTTATAAATATACATCTGAAAAAAATACATTTACTTCAATCCTTGCAATTTGAGTTATAACATTTTTTTTATGACTACATTTTTACGTTTAATGCAAAAAAAATGATTTTCAAACATTACTGAAAATTTTACATTTACATTGTAATTTCCGCAATTACGTTTGAAAATATTTACCTTGAAATATCTATTAATAAACAGATCATATTAAACTCTCATTAATAACTCGATTAATAAAACTTCACGAAATACTTCAACTAAGAAAATGATATTTGCGCTGCAGCTGATACTCACACTGCGCGTACGGTTGGCAAGCGTCAACTTCATCCACCGTTGTCATCCTGGGGTCAAAGGTATACCTTTGCTGTCGACGTCCGGGCGTGTTTGTGAGCCGCCTCGCACTCGGATCTGAACGTACAATTTGATTGAAGACAGAAAAATCACGGGAAACGACAAATTGCAGCGGCAACTGGATTAATTGGTGAGAAGCGAGGCGTGAAGATTGCAGCAAACGTAATCGGGTTATTGTAATTAGCGCACCTGCCAAGACGCACAATTAACCGGTCTTCTTTGGCGGAAACCGGATCAAGCCTTACCTTTGTCACCGAAAATTTTACGTTCGGTGCAAAATTTTATGTTGGACGATGCATTAGTCGGACATTGAAGCGAATTTAATGAAGCATTTGGACTGATACAAAACGAATAGTGAATATTTTCCGGAAAATGTAGAATTTTGATGACGATTTTGTTTACTGATAAAATGTTCAAATCAAAATAAAATGATAAAATGTGCAAATCATTTTTGCAGTGTAGCGATATTGGTATTTGGTATTTCTGTTTTTTTCTTTAATGAAAAACTAAACTGTCTAGTTTTTTCAAAAAAACATTTACTCTATTTTTTAAAATTTCAAAACTCAAAAATTTTTTTTTGAAGAATCTATTTTTATGTCAACATTTTACATTTTTTGCGAAAAATTGGACAAAAAAGTCAAATTTCTCACACCAAAAATAAAACTGATCTCTTGAGTGATTAAATTTTCGAAGATATTCTAAATATTTTTATTAGTGTGATTTCAACATTGAACACATTTTATCATTGGTCAACGCATGAGTGATACGAATATGAATTTGCAAAAGGTCGAAGATAGATTTGGTGCAAAAATGGCGAAGTGATACCGTTGCACGTAGGAACATAAAAGGAGGAGAGATTCCACGATGAAATGTACTTCCTGCAGTCGGTCGACGGCGAGTTCTAACGTGGGATGACTCATGGAACCGTGGGTGTCGTCAAATGCATACATAAGCGACAGATTTGCGAGGGGTTTCTATTCAAATCAATATTGATTTACATCCGAAACCAGTTATTACAAAGTACTCGTTACCTGATACTCCTATTTTGATACAACGCGCGACAGTTTCTTCTCGCGGATTTGTTGCAGTTTATTATCGAACGCGACAAGATAAAAAACATTACTTTTCAAAAATTTCTTTACTAAAGAAATAAAATGAAATGAAATGAAATTTTTCTTGTAAAAGTACGCAAATATTTCATTTATTTTTATTTTTTAAAATAACGAGTAAATGTCAAGAATAAAAATCAGCAATAAGTTAATGTCGTAATTATTATTATTTTATTTGGATATCGTTTCAGAGATTTTGAATGATTTTTTAATTTTGTTTATTTCACCAAATTTTCGAATTCTGTATAGTTTTCGTGTCAAGGAGAAATATTGCTCTGTCACAATTGAATTTGAAATTGAATTAGAAGTTATTATAATATTGATAATTAACATTTTAAAGAGGTATTTTAAAACTCGACTGAGTATTCAATTGTAGATTGAGATAAATCAGTCGAACATGACAAATTATATATTCGTCTTCATCATTCAAATTAATGAATATTTATACGCTTAATTACGTGCCCTATTTCGTCTAAGTAGTAAAATCGAAACTTTAGATTCTAAAGTTTTCCTAAGGGAATAGTAACTAACTTACTATGATAATAATTTATAAAAGATTTAAATTATTTAGTGACTTTGCATTAAAATGTACAAATATAAATATTTCATACATAATCAAATTTAAATTTACAGTAAAATTGAAATTGTATTATTTTCAACATTAAAATTTGTCATTCCAAGATCAAACTATCTTATATCTTACATATTTTAAGTCGATGTTTTTTACATAAAAGACGAAAAAATAGATTACGATATAAGTGATGTTAATAAAATAAATGTACATGGAAAAAATGGATGGTTGGCACTAACATACTTATGTTTAACCTAAACATAAGTATGTTTACCTGAACAAAAATATGTTTAGGTTAAACATAAGTATACTAGTGCCAACCATACAGTTTTTTCCATGTAAAATTACAATATATATATAACATAGTTTTACATTTTTCACCTAAACTGCTGTTTTAAAAAATACAAAATTTTACAACTATTTTAGTTTATTTACAGTAACAATATTACCACAGCAATTTAGTAAATAATTTCAAATCCTATACACTACAAATATTTAATTTTTTTCACACCGAGACACATTTACAAATTACGTTCTAAAATTGTTGTTTTATTTTGTTAAATAAAACACCAAAATTGTTTTACAATGTTAAATAGAAGGGCAAAAAATAAAATCCACAAAAAGTTTTGAATTTAACCTATATTTTTTGAAAATTTTAAAACACTTTTGGTGTCTTAAAATAAAACACCAGTTTTTCTGGTGTAAAACATGAAATACAAATTTCAATTCCACATATTGCGAGATACTTTTCCTACACTCTAAAAAATAGTGTTTCAATTAAAACACGAGTGTTTCATTTTTGAAACATTTAGAAGTGTTTTCAATGTTAAAAAGATAGGTTAAAATTTAAAACACTTGAAAATGTTTCAAAAGTGCCTACAAAATGAAACACGTTTTTGAGAGTGTAACTAAACAAAAATGATTCAATTAAAGACAATTTAATTTGCACTTCAATTAACATTGTTTATCTCTTCAATTTAGTATTCTTCAAAAACTGCGAATAAATTCGAGTTCATTGGCATGAAAAGTGGAATGATTCGTATTCATAGTAGAAACGCGCTAACAATTAGTTGCGCGGCGCCTGGCTTCGTGTTAAGTTATACCACTTGAAACCGAAGCGCGCGAGTGGGCTCGCGTTACCGTCCGAATATCAGCATACGCTCGGGACTCGGCACCATTGTCTCCTTGTGTTACCAAGTACGTACGAAGTGCGCTCCCGCGCAGGGGACCACCTTACGTTTCGTCGAGTGGCATTATGGAAATCCGATAGCGGAGCCCACACAATTACAATGCCCGCTTCAATTTTTTCTCCTCCGCGAGACAACCGAGCGAATAATTTGTAATCGAAACTTGCGCAACTCCAAGATTTATGGCCCCGCTTCGCGCGTCTAATTGGATTTAATGCACTTTTCGTGAAACTTCCGCGTCATTAGTCGTAAAAATGATAAGATGAATCGCGCGATTTGTTTGTTGATTTTCTCGCCCTCGTTCGTCAAGTTTCTTTTTCGCGTTTATTCGAACCGACGTTTGAAGTTTTCTTCTTTTTCGGTTTTTCGCGAATTCGAAACATTAAATTTGTATTTTACACGGTTGAGATAGTACACATTTTTTATCGGCCGACGCACATTTATCGTTACTTTGTGTTCGTTTGATGTGAACCGAACTGCGTCATCAGTTTCGCAGGGAATGAAAATAAAAGAAAGATCGCGAGAAAAAATAGAATTTAATTGTGGTCGTAAAGTTCAAAGTTTCGAAATTAGATTAAAACAAGTACTTTTCTACTTTGATAAAAACAATTATTTCTTAAATTATATCAACATAAATAAATCATTATTCGATTTCAAAAACTGATTAAATAATTCAATATTAAATTCCTATCAGATAAATTAAAAAATTTAACAATAAACGCATCGATTTTTTCTTACAATTTCTTCAAAAATGTGAAAAATTACAGTAATTAATAACTCAATCGTTGGATAATTCACAACAAGTTGATTATATACCTCGTCGCGTAAGAAATTATCATAAATAATAACTCGACAATAGCAAAAGAAGAAAACAAATTTTCGAGTCGTAAGTTACAGCAGCGAGCAACTTAAAGTGACGTTCGCGATTACGTCAAGGTCATCTAAGAAGCAGTCTCTGTTGGACTACAATGGAGACAAGTAGACTCTAATATGATGAAGATAAATGCGATGAGGAAGAAAAAGATATTCCGATTCAGATAAGACACGTTAACGAACGTTGTTAGGAGATTTAATATTCAGTAATTCTGAGATAACGATGACCTAATGCCGAGTTGAACTTTATGAAATTTGAACTTTTAAAATGTCAAAATAAATGTAATAAAAATTTGCATCTTAAATTGAATTATTATTATAAGTTTTCATTGATTAATTTATATTTTCAGTTTAAAGAAGTTTGAAATATTACTTTGAGTCAAAATTACAAATCTTTAGGCAAAAGACAAAATTTTGAGTAAAGAATTACAAAATTTGCACTTGAGATTTTACATTTTCAGTCAAAGTATTTCATCTTGACTCAAAAATAATGTTTTAAAATTGTATATTGATTTTTTAACGAATTTAAATACAAATTAATTATCTTAACAAATTATTCAGTTTATTTTTTACCTTTTGTGGAAATCTGAATATTAAACATATTTCGCAAAAATATCAAAAGTTTCTAAATGAATAAAGTGAATAAAAAAATTATCCACGTGTGCACTTTGATCTCATTGCACACTTAACCTTAATTACTAATTATACTAATTCAATAGTTAACGTCACACCATGTTTGTTCATAAAAATTATATTTTTCACTTTCCACGAAAGGTTAAACAATTAACATCACATAACAATTGCAATTACACTTCCAATTATCGCAAAAGTTAATACAAAGATAAATTACTAAAATTAATACACTTTTTTAATCATGATACATTTAACCTTTTTTTTACTTGAAACTCTATTTCATTCATAAATTGAGTGTAACGAAATGCATTTAGCATTTCCAGTCAAAAAGGGTCAAATATTCGATCGATAATTAGCAGTAACGTAGGGCTCCGCAGGGAAGTGAATTCGGATGTTGGGCTCACGCACTTTTCGTGCAAAGGAGTACTTCATCATGTACCGCCTGGAGAGCTACACAGACGCGGCGAACACGCTCGCAAGTAATGCGTTTAGATGCCGTGGTGCGTGTGATAAAGCACGCCCGAGTTTATCGATCGCCCGGAGAAAATCGATCGCCGCCTCGGGCCACGCTCCAGCGCTTCTTCCGATGAAAGGATATCCGGTGCTTTGCCCAACTACGTATGTGCGCACTTAAGGGCTCTCCCAAATACCCCCCTCTCCCTTACCCCGCCTAATTCCAACAACAACATTATCATTCGGCTTTTTCGAATCTTCGATCCGTGCAGTGATGGAAAATGAATAAGTTGAGAAGTGTGAAAAAACGTTCAACGTGTCTTGTGAGAAAAAACTAATATTGAAAAACTACTTTTCCGTTTCAGAAGAAAAACTACTTTTTAATTTCAGATGAAAAACTACTTTTTTCTATCAGATGAAAAACTACATTTTCATTTTAGATAAAAAAATCTAAATCGAGTTATTGGTAAAAATGATGAAATTTCCAATTTTCAGGAAAAAAATCTCGTTTTTAGTAATAAAAGAAAATTTTTCTGAGATGAGAAACTATTTAACTGAAAAAATAGATTGAAATTCTGGGTTATCCACTATGATAACTAAAAATTTACCTTTTCTTGGTTTTTTCAACATTTAAAATTAAATAATTTTACGTTCAAGGTCATTTGACAATAAAAGATTGAGTGGCAATAATTAAATACTAATTATTATAGGTACTTTCGAAATTTTGACAGTGAAATATTTATTTTCGAAGTTAATTCTCAAAGAATTATCTAGGCTTAAAGCACATTTTATCGAACTGAAACGAATGACTTTTCAGCGAGAACTAAATCCGCTGAAAAGCTCGAAATATTTCTATCAGTGCGCGATAACCGCAATAAAGTCAAAATTCCGCGACTCGCGTGCAACTCGACGCGAGAAGCTAAAATAATAATAAAAACAAGCGGCTCTTAAAAATAGTCCGCTCGCGCGCTCGACCTTCCTTCATTTTCGTGACGTTTGCGTCGAGCGCAAGAATGTAACAAGAAGCACAAAAGCGGCGCATTCTTCGGGCGTATTGTATTGCACGATCGCGATGGAAAAACGACGATCGTTGCTCGAAAATATGCGGCTCCGCGGTCGGCTGATTTTTTCACAAATCCAAAAGTTAATTACACACGTTGTTTGTTTGCGGCTCTCTTCACTCTTAAAAATAAGATATCTCAAAATATGAAGACACAAAGTCTGAATTTCAGACGATAAAAGACAAAATTTCGAACTAATAGTTTGAAATTTTAAATAATCATCTTAAATCTGAATTTAAGATGATTTGTGTCTTGAATTTAGATAGTGTGATCTTCAGATTATGTGTATCTTAAATTTAGATAGTCTGATCTTCAGATGATTAACGTCTTAGATACAGGTAGTCTTAATTTCAAATGATTTCTGTCTTAAATTTAGATAATCTGAATTTCAGATGATGTAAGTCGTAAATTCAGATAGTCTGAATTTCGGATGATTTGTATTTTAAATTCAGATCGTATATATAAATATTAAAATATTTGGTATCTTAAATTAGCAGATGGTTTTATTTTCAGATGATGTCTGTCTTAAATTCAGATAGTCTGAACTTCAGATGATTTGCGTCTTAGATAGAGATTGTCTTCTGAATTTCAGATGATTTCTGTCTTAAACTCAGACTATCAGTCATAAAATTTAATCTCTCATCGTCCAAAATTCAGACTTTGGATAATCATAGTTTTTAGAGTGATTGTTTCGCTGATTGTTTCGACTCGTTACAACGTCGCTTTCAATTTCTCCGACAAAGGTCAATCGGGTTCGGATTGAAAATAGCGACTTTTAATATGCAGATGAAGTATCCCTCGTCGCATTACGGTATTCACGGTCATGAAACGCACAAATGGATGCGCCACGAGCGTATATATACGCTCGGCGTGTCAAATGGGTGTGCGCGTGCTCACCCACGTCAACGCATACTTTTATGTGTCGACGAATATGAGTCGGCGATGAGAGACGGAATTGTCAAGGTGTAACGCGTAACCTTTGCTGTACGATGAGGCGTGAAAGTTCAACGAAAGATGACTCGCAGCGACGTACAATGCGAGTAGTTTGTTTTTTGTTCGGCTTTTTATTGATTTGCAAATTGATTGTGAGTAAACAATACGATGTTGTAATTTACGAACGTGTACAGTAACGACGTGTGTTATTAGATAATTGATAACATAGCATGAGTTGATTTTTGAGTCTAGAAACTATGAACTCATTTTTAGATGAAAAAACTCACGCATTTTTCTACGAGAAAATATTTTATGTATTTTTTTCATATTCTTCTACGTCTGAACTGAAAAAAAATTTATTGATATATCGGGAAACTATTTCCCGAATATTTTGGTTAAATGCAAAAAATTCAGTTTTTTCCCTAAAATTTTGTTTTTGCACTTGTAATGACCTTGAAGATTTTATAAATTATTTCTCTCATATTTTTTTTCATCGAAAATACAGTAAACTAAAATAAAATAAAACTTTTTCGTAAATTTTGACGTGAATCGACAATTCCCAAAATTTTCACCACACTTTTTTGCTTTTACATTATTTTCCAATTTGCTGAACAACTGCAAAAATCACCTTAAGTTTGTAGGAGAAAAAGCTTTCAAAATATCAAAATTTTTGCGAGTTGAAGCACGAGTAAATATATGATCCAAGTACGCGACAGGAGACATACTACTTTATCCGCGAAAGCATTTCATATGACGGGAAGACTAGAGATATGGTGACAGATACAAAGCAGTGACATACATTTTCTTTGCACGTGGAAGGTCCCTGCCGAAGATTACAAAAACGCATTCGCGCGACTGAAATATATGTCGCGTCTCCCGACGGAGGCAAATTCTGCGCTTATGAAGCCCTCCTGTAATAACGCCGCCTGACAAGAATGTTGCCGACCACGACTATTTGACGTATTTCCGAATATTCTATATCATTTTGGTACGTTATTTTCAATGGTCGTAAAATATTCGGAATGTTGCAAAAATGTCATTCATTTATTTCGTACAATAATTTTTTACTGCAGAAAAACAGATCTATTATAATTAACTAAAAATTGTATTAATATTTTAATCATTTCTCAATAGAATAATTGAAAATAATATCACAAAATAATGATAGAAATGCAAATTTTTATCAAAGTCAACGTGAAAAAATTGTCTAATAAATATCATTTAATTCTCCTCATATAACAATGCAGATCCCTTTACTCATAATCCTCATAACTAACGAACACGTGGCGCCATCTATCAACACGTCCAAACTAAATAACATCCACTCATTACCACACGTCGATAAAAATATTTTATCTACCAGAGATAATAAATACGACGATAAAGTAGGAATCTACGGAACAGTCGGTAAAGTAGAGCGACAAACTGTAAACATAAAAACCTCCCACTGCAAAAACTCTTAGAGAAATCTTTACATCGATCTGCGAAGGGTTTTTGCTCGAGAGTACATCAAACGGTAACCATAAATAATTCATCATAGCAGTGCATCTGATTGAATTGTAGCCGCAGTTTCCTGCGATTTTCGCTGATTCATTAATAAATAGCTTCCTTGAGACAACGTCTGAGAACGACGTTCCGCAATTAAATGGGAGGCAATTGCTCGTAACAATGTAAGAGCGTCTGTTGATAACGAGACTCAAGGATAACGATTGCAAAGAAGCGTTCTTTTGTTTTACTTTTGACAAGTGTTGTTATTGTTAAGATAAATGCTGTTTTTAGACGACGAAACGCAAGAAATAAACGTTGCAATAAGTTTCTGTCGTCAAAATTTAACAATGTTCTCTTTCAAGATAATAATTAGTATAGTATGTATCACGGGAGTAAAGCAATACTTTATTCCCCTAGGTGCATATCATATTTTTCGTCGACAGTGCACGTCCAAATTTGTGGTTTTCCTTTCTGGATTTAAGGGATAAAAAGACGAATTTTCTCTCTAGGGAATAAAACACATGTAGGAGAGCGTAAAACGTAACTTTCCCCCCGAGGGATTGTTTTACTTCCTAGAGAATAAAATTTAGTTTCTTCTCTGTGCACATTTGACAAAAAAATGTATACAAGGTGAAAAGACAAGTTTCCTGCGAAACGGACAAATGAATGTATTGAAATTATCATTAGATGCACATTTTATGTTAATGCACGATTCGAATGTTTAAATACTTTTTGATATCAGTGTATTATGCAGTCAGTGGACTAATTTGATTACGCTTTCGTATTAGTATACATTTATCGAATTGACATTAATGCTGCGTAAGTTATGCGCGACCAAGCAACGCGAATTACCACACATTGTGTTAGAATAAGCGACACTTCGCATATGGGTCTACTTTTTGCTTCTGTTCGCTGTATCTTTGAATCAATCCGGGATTCTTTTTCCGTTGTTCGTTGCTTATTCACGCGCAAGTTATTTACAGCGAAACAGAGATGTTTGCACTGTTACTGTTTCTGATTTTCATAGCGAACACACTGCGCGAATAAGCACTCATAACGTCGTAAAAATACGTGGCATTACCAGCTTTTATGCATCATTCTAATGGAACTTGTATGTTTTTTTTCATGTAATGAAGGCTAAAAGTACGAATAATCGTAAAACTTATTAGCTGTTTTGTTGATGTCGCATCTGGCCATTTTATAATCGATTGATTGTGTTTGATAAGTTAACAAAACGGTGTTTTTTATTATTGAATGCAAGTGTTTTCTGTTTCTTTTTTTTGTAGTTAATGATAAAATTATCGAGTTGACAATTTTCGTGAATTTTTTCAACAGTATTTAAGTTTAATTTTTTAATTTAAAAAAAATTCTGAAAAAAAAAATTCTATTTTGATTTGCCAATCTTTTCAAACCTGAATTTTTTTATCTCGAATAAAACTGATAATAATCATATTTTTCTCAGTGTATATAAACTTCTTCATTCAATAATTCATAAAAACTTTTTCATTTCAAAGACACACGAACCAAAGCAAATTTGGCCAATTCGAGTTTTCAGTATCAAAGCCTTTTCAGAGCGGATAACGAAAACAAAGACTTTGTTCGTTGGTTCGATTTATGAAAATGATGCCAATTCGTCGGTTTTCGTTTTGGCCGGAGAAAAAGTAATAAGACGTCGGCTTACCTATTGGCGAAGCGGTGTTGGCTTCGCGCAGACTGACTGTTTCCGGTTCGATGGCGGCTTCGTCTTCCTCGATTAAAGGCGGCGGCGGAACCAAAGGACGGCTTTCGTAACCCCAATGCTGGCGAAAAGCTCGGGCGCCCCCGTCCAGTCGCACGCGGGGTAATTCCACGAACATCGCGTCGCCCAGCTGCGAATATAAAAACAAAACGAACGTTACACTTTTTACGATTCGATTTTATTTGCATTGAGAACGTAAAATGCAAAATCCAAGTGGAATAAGTACGGGATTGTGAAATGTGCCACAAAATGGCTGCAGTTCGGATTTGATTGTGTTTTTTCAGTGCAGGAAATTTTCAATTTCAAATTTGAAAATTCGAGGATTTTGAATTTATTCATTATTAAAAAAATGCGCGTTATGAGGTAAAATATTCTTATGTAATTTCTAAGTATTGATTTTTGAAAAAAATGTAAAAATAAAAATTGTTTTCAAAATTGTATTGTCTGAATGTATATAGAAATTTTAAATTTGAAATTTGAATATTCAAGATTTTTTGAATTTATTTATCATTTAAAAAATATTATGACGAAAGA
>JABFPQ010000540.1:0-11146 GCA_022817265.1 Masnerella sp. ZL-2020
GGTGGTCTTCGATTTTGCCTATCCTGGTGCCGTCGCCCGTTCCCGCGGCTCTCTTCTCCACCATTTCTACAGGCACGGTCTTCAGGTCATACGCCCAGCCGATCCTGGCGAACATGTCGATAAACGCGGTCGTGAAGTTGCCTTTGTAGTCACCCAACTCGGCTGCCTTGTAATCCCACGGGAACACGTGGTGGTAATTGTGCCAACCTTCGCCGAACGCGCCGATCGCGATACGCAAGTTATCGGTCGGACTTATTGAGCTGCAATTCATAACGTTTCAATTTATTTCATTTTCTTCTCGACAAGATTAAGTAAACCAAAAAATTTTTTTCAACCGATTTTTGTTGAATCGACAATCATTTTTTGTTTAATTTACATATCTTTTGGTTGAATCAACCCTATTTTTGTTGAATCAACAAAATAGTTTTGATGCGTAAATAACTGCAAAACCATTTTGTTGAATCGACCAACTTTTTGTTGATTTAACCAAATCTTTTTTTGCGTGTCGTCAAATTTAAACGCCAAATTTCACAACATTGTTTGCAATTTAACATACTTACATTCTTAAAAATTCAGACTTTGGGACATCATCGTTTTTACAGAATTTAATCGGAAATTCTTGCCAATATAACAGATTTTATGGGAGTTGTTCGAACAAAAACCATTATTAAAAGGTGAACAAAAAATGATTTTAGTGCTTAACTTTGAATACAAATTTGTACAATGGACGTTATATTTCGTTTTCTAATTTCCATGTATAATTAATGCGTTGTAAAAATAAGATTCACGGCTCAAATCGGAAAACGTGTGAACAAGTGATAATAATTATTCATACGTTCCACTTTTACTTTTTTATGGACAGAGTAAATTTTATTAAGGATAAAGTATTTGTCCATAACTAGGAGCTACAAAGCGTAGAATGTCGAGGAAAGAAATTTGAAGTTTAAGAACTCGCTCGGTTATTTATCGCAAGAAGAAAAACACGATAAGTGAAAGTATGCTTACTTATCATACGGTTTGGTGCCCCATATATGAGCGGCGGAATTCACGAGCCACGTCAGGTTCAAAGCGAGCGTGTATCGGAAGATGGTGATGTACCACGAGTACACTGCTTTGTCGCCCCAGAAATAGCAAGGGAGTCAGGTGTGATTCAAGAAGCAGAGCACTGTCATCAGGTTAATGTACAACCTAGAAATATGCGTGAATGTTAATGACACGTTTCCAACATTCGTTCATCTGTTAAATTAATTGCAAAGGTCTATCGGTATATATATATATATATACATATACATATATATGCGGGTGAACGCTGAATTCAAATCGCCTATATTAGTCTCTACTAGACGCAAACTAATTATGTTAAATTATTGTGCTAAAACGAGGTTTCGAACTACCCCTATTAATATGTATTTAGAGCAATGTGGTAATATAAATGATTACTACCAATGGTACTGGCGCAGATAAGATTATATTTAGAACAAATATTTATGTTTCTTTTTTAGACAGAATCATTTTTATTTATTGTAAATGCAAATGCGAGGAAACTGTACAAATGTGATATGTACATGCGTTGGCAACTCTTGTCCATATTCCGGATACGACCGGAGTGTTCTAGGGAAGACAAATGTGAAATGTATATACCTTCTCTGCCATACGACGACGGGATCTTTGTCTAGATCGCTCATGTCAACCATGGCGCCTCTCTTGATCACGTCGGGATGCTTGCGCACCAAAAGCCAGCCCATGTGAGAGAAAAAGAATCCTCTCTTCGCGTTATGTGGATCAGCGTCGGTGTCCGTGAACTTATGATGTACTCTATGATCTCTCACCCATTCATATATATGATTCTAGAAGCAAAAATACAAGTCAAATCATCGTTATGTTCACGATACAAAAAAATTACAACAAAGAGTCAACATTTCAAATTCGTCACTTCTCGAATGTTTTTTTTATTTAATTATTTTTATTTACAGTCAATATTTATAATCTGATTGCGTCGAAAGTTATTAGAGGAAAATTCACTTAGTTTACTTAAAATTTGTAGTGACAATTTGTTTTTTAATTTCATGTTTTTGACTAAAAATATTTCTTAAATGGTCAAACAAATAATTACTTATAAATTATTTAAATATTTTTATTTAGTGAATTAATTTTGTTATTCTTACTGTAAGATTTAACATAAGAAAGCATTGAAACTGACCTGGAAAGCTACGGTTTGGAAGACCATGAGAATAACTCTCATTGGCCACTTTGCTTTGTAGGACCTGTGCGCCCAGAGTCTGTGTGCTCCGGCCGTGATTCCAACGGCTGATGCCATGGCGACGAAAATAGCTGTAAAAGCGCAAAACACATTATATAAATGTAATTAATAATGAATGCTGTTTGTACTACTTACGCTCGACTTCAGAAACTTGTCCATTACAAATTATGTCTATTAACTCAACATTTATGACTTTATAAACTAATGTCTTTATATTTCAATATTAAGAAATAGAGTGTATTGCGACAGTTATACGGGCGCTGCCGCGATGACACTCGTCAAAATTCTTTCATGGTAATTAAATTGCAAATTATTAGCAGTCTGGCAATGATAGATTATTTATAAGAAACATTTCACACAAAATTTTTTTATTGATAAATGAATGACAGTGATCTCTTTTTTGTTGAGTTTTTATCAAGTTAAAAACTGGGTAAAAACTTCACTTGCGTCAAACTGATTTAGTATAATATATTTAAACAGTATTTTCATATGAATTTAGATTTATCATATACACATTAATGTTGAAATGTAACCATATGTTTCATTGAAAAACGTAGTTAATATCGTTATGACCTATTGGGCCGTATTTAGTGGCAAATTATCCGAATGTTCCCTACGATTGAGATACATGGAAGTAGATTAATTAATCTGAAGTTCGAGTACATTATAATCTCATATTGTTCGAATGCACGCCACCTTACAGTGTTTCGTATTTGTGTTGCTCCAAATTAAGACTTCCCATATAAATCAACAGTTCTACCTAATAGACTTATTGATTCGATTAATTACGAGTTAAATTGGAATCCAGTACCAATTAGACTACAACGATAATCCCCGACTGATTCTATCAGTCGAGATATGATGAACGAAGAATACACGTATGTTATATCGACTAAAACGTTAACTCAACAAAATTTATTTGTTATTTAACTTATATTTCGCATGACATAAAAATGACCAGAAACGGTCATTCCGCTTGAAAAATCGGCGCTCTTGTTCTTGGTTCATTCTCAAAAATAATAAAGTATAATGTTTATGTGCAAAAGTTTCTCCGCCATTAACTTAAACGTAAGTTAATACCTCGAACGGAATCAAAACTACTGCAGAAACTCTCATATAATTTTATTTTTTCCTCCGCATATAGACATTCAATATTTTCAAAGAAATCATAACTCATAGTACTTTTTGGAGATTTTATTTAATAGTCCTTACTTATACTGGAAAAATAAATGTATGAATTTCATGTATCACAAATGACTTTTTATAGCACTATCAAAAAGTCTAAAAGTTAATTACAATGTTACACTTCAAATACAAAAATTTTTCAAATGAATTTCATTTTGGTCATTAAATAGAATGTAACCATTCCAATTTTGATTGAAAGTCTGGATATATTGAAAAATGAAATATCGTTTTCTTCGTGGGGATGTCAGGAAATCCGTTAGTCAGGAAAACTTAGGGACAGCATCGGTGTTTTAATTGTAAAACGAACAGCGAAATATCATTGGGCGATTCGCACGAGTAGTCATGCACACCATCTCGTCGATAAATACGTAACATGTCCATTATTCATCTGCCTCGTGGGACAGGGCTTGTAAACCATACCGCGAGTGCAGCGCGCATTTAAATTCTTAAAAAGCCCCATCCGAGTTTTATAGTTTTAAAAGGCTCGAGCCCCTACCTCTTCGCCCTCTCCCAGTCACTCATGCGCATTAATGCACGTATAAACTTCCAACGACACTACGCGGTTTTCTGTTCAACTCTAAAAGTGTCCAAAGAAGAAAAGTCCGAAAACACGAAACAACAAATTTCATCAATTATGGTCTGATCGATAAAAGATACTAATTGAAACATTAGGCATAGGTTGAACAGTTATATGGGATTTATTTTGATGAAATATTACATATTAAATGGAAAACATTCCTTTTTTCAAAATGTGTAGTTATCCCGTTTTTCCCGACAGCGACAGAAATAGTTTTAAATAATCAAAATTATATTACTGGTTCAATTTCGAAATTGCAAATTCCATTTTTAAACTCTCTCATAAGTCCTTTCATCCTATTTGTTACATAAAACGACATACTTTGCATACTTGTAAGAAAGCTGATTACTTCTTTAGTTCTTATCTTATTTATATCAAAGTAATATATATATTTACACTATACCCGTAAAACATTGAAAGTCTAAAACGATCAAATTTATTAGGAGTTGTACTTATGACACTGATGAACAATTTTACGCTTTTTTCTGCTCAATTCCTACTTTTTCGTACTATATTTGGTGTTCTATTACGAAATATTACTATAGAAATACTCCACCATGTAAGGGTTTTTTACTACGATATGTTTTTTTTTAAACTTTTGTATGAGCTCTATACAAAACTGATAAGTTCGATTGTGTTATTAATAAGATAATTATAAAAAAATAGAGGATGACAGTAAATTTTCACGTTTTTAAATTCACATTTAGATTGCTAAATGTTACTCAAATAACATGTTTTTATTCATGTTACAAAATCGTTGTTGTCCAGTGTAATCCTAGAAATAAACACCTTACGTGTGTCGTTCAACCGACTTTCCCTAATATAAAGTTTACTCAAAAATTACTAAAGAAGGATTTTAGTGATTCGTTATAAAATACGAGTAAACATAATTACAAAAATAAGTTACTCTAATAAAAAATAAAAACTTTTTAAATATGCAAAGAATGTATACAAAATTATTAGCTCAAAAACGTAAAAAATACATAAAATTTAAAATATTTAGTAAAAGTAAAAATTATTCATAATATGCTTGACGTTGTACTAAAAACTTAAGTCATAAGTTATATTTCTTAATACAATCTTTCTTAAGCAATTAAACAATGTTTGTTTGATCGAAATGAGAATTTTGTTAAATCAGAAAACTAAAATAGCGATAAAACGTATCGCAATAATTTGCCGATCGCGGTGATAAATGCGGAGGAAATTAGCGATTGCAACTGGGCTGCTTAAAGTCTGCGCTGATTAATAAGGCAAATTGTTTCGTGTTCTCGATTCAATAACAGTCGGCGTAATTTATGATTGGCCGTGTGTTTCGCGCAGGTGACAACGACTTTGCGCGTTACGCGGAATGTAATTAGAGAAACGCCGGGCCGATTCATAAGCAGCCGCCGTGACATTCGGTTATTCATTAACTATCTTTTCGCATCCTTTTCCTTTTCTGCTCTCTTTGCCGCGGCGTCGCCATAAATCCGCGTCTTGCGCCTTTATATCACTCTATATTTGCCGTGGTGGCAAGCAGCCAACCAGAATCGAGCTATTCCTCTGCCCCCGAAACATTCTTTGCCGTCGCCTCAGCCCCACGGAATTTCACAGATTTGTTTGCAAAAGTCCCCCGGTAATCGCCTTGCCGTCAAATTTATGTCATTAGTACTAAATAAATATCGGACGCCGCAAGAACAGGCATGAAAAGTGGAGATGTTTTTCCGAATATTAGTAAGGAGATAAATTGTTTCGGGTTTCTTTTATGCGCGTTCGACGTTATAAGGAGCTTATAATGTTATTTAATAAATCTATGTACTTGCTTCTTATATCAATGTATTCATCAAATATCTTAATTTTATTCGAACAAATGAATGTTATATAAATACAAAATTAGAGAAAAAATGAATGTTTACAATAAACAACGTACTATGTTATTTAAATCGTTATTTAAATTGTAAAGGTATTTATACAAAATGTTAGTGAAATTATTGTTAATTTTATTATTGATTTTAGTGGTAATATTATTATTTATAAATTTATAGTATTCTGAAGAGGGACCAAAAATGAGGTCCGAAACGTCAATTATAATTGTTATGACTGGTGCAATCGTGCAATAAAGGAATATTGAATTTGTTCTACCAGTGTGTCACTATTGTTTTTCCTTTACTTTCTTGGAAACTCAACAATATTGGATATATATATATAAAAAACGAGATTAAATTTGAGATTACAAACATTTTTTTCATAATGTCAATTTTTTTATTTAATTTTATTTTTTTAAGTGATCCAATTTGAACATTGAAAATATACTTCAAATGTTTACTAAATTCATGAAATGTAGTTTAATCAAATATCACATCAATTTATTTGCAATTTCAATATAATAATAATTTGCAATGTAATTAACCCTTTCATGCCCAGTATATCATATATGATACAATAACTTTAAATTAATTTTTCAATAGTTAATTTGTGATTTATTCTTTTTTGATCATTTTTTTAATTTCTACAGCATTCTGTGGTACGTAAACAATAGAATTCATGCGTGATTTGTTTATTTACATCGGCACTACGAACATAAAAATGATTTTTGAACAAAAAAAATGATGTTTTTCAAAAAGAAATCGGCATGAAAGGGATAATTCAAAAATCATTGGAAATAAAAATATTATTAACAAATTTTAATAAATATTTTCATGCTGTACGATAATATTTTTTAATTAAAAAAGTAAATAATTATAAATAAACAAAACAAAACTACAATACGAAGAAAAAGAACTAAAACAAAAAAGAAAAACATTAAACAATATCTCATTAAAACTTTACAACCAAAACATAAATAATATTTTGTTTCACATCTCATTAAATGTTAGCAAAATTTTCGTAAGATGCCACTAGTCGTAAAGATTAATGAATTCCACTGAGTTTTCGAACTTTATTTTATCAATGAAAGCGATGTGTAATTAATTCCATCATCATCGTTGAAAAGCAATTATCGAAAAAGTGCTCGGTTACGGCGTTGTTCCACTTTTTGATTTGAACAATGCGTATCATTTTACTTTTAATTCGATTCATTCCGCCGGTCATTTTTATCTGCGCGTCGTAAAAAGAAACAGCGCCCGGCTGTATATCATTTATAACGCTTTCCGTGTCGTGAAAAAATGTTGATCATTCGCGTGACCGCTCGACTCGCTCCGACATGCGCCAATTTCGGAACAGCCAAATTGCGTTATTTAATTTCACATTTTTTCAAATGATGTCATTATTTTTAATATATTAATTAAAGTTGAATTATCCTGTGGAAAAAATTCTACATGAGAATTCATTTACACGAAAAATTTTGATCACTTAATTTTTCTATAGCAATATAAAATAAATATATATGCAATACTTTTTTATTATTTTTCTGATGACATTCCAAAAGCGTTTCTAATTCTAATAACAGAAAATATATTTCTAATACAATTTTTTAAATAAGTGTTTACTAATTAACTAATTTTTAATGTTAATAATAATATGTTTATATTAAATATTTTAATAATAAATTGTTATGAATCATCCACATTTAATAATTGTTAGCAAACCAATTTGTAA
Source organism: Masnerella sp. ZL-2020 (assembly GCA_022817265.1). Classification (NCBI taxonomy): domain Eukaryota; kingdom Metazoa; phylum Arthropoda; class Insecta; order Hymenoptera; family Scelionidae; genus Masnerella; species Masnerella sp. ZL-2020. The sequence goes on from JABFPQ010000540.1 coordinate 7,599, forward strand.
TATTTCATACGTCGTTGTCCGATACTTGGCATGGTTCACTCATTTATCACCAGATGAAAATCCACAATTCAAGGCCAAGCTAGATAACATGATTTATCATGGAACCTCCAAACTTGCGGATTCTAACTTTGTATCAAATTTCGAGTACAATTTCCGAAGAATCTACGTTACAAATTATATCACTCAGCATTACCGTCGTTCTTCATACAGGCGCTCTAAATATTTTATTTCGACTGTCAATCAACGTTAATCGTATCAATTTGATACTAAATAAGTTAAAAATCAAATCAAACGAACAAATTAAATTATTTATCTGAAAAGGAAATGTATTTTGAAATATATAATCTTTATTGTTAAATTTTAATGTAGAGTTAAATTTCAAAATGCAGAGAATTTGTTAAAGTCGGAAATTAATATGAATACATTTTTATATCAAAAAAGTTTTTTTGTTACGAATGCACAAAAAACACTTTTTTCTCTCGGGTTTTCAAGAATAAAACCTATTTTTGCTCCCTAGTAAAAAATATACGTTTTTTCTGTCGCTTTCTCAGGAACACAAGTAAATTTAACTATCTAGAAAGGAGTTCTATATTTTGCTCCCTTGTTGCAAAATATACTAGTTTTTCACATATACAAAAAATCACTTTTTGCTCCCTGTTTCTAAGGAATAAAGTACACTTTTGCTCCCTAGGTAAAAAATATACGTTTTTCCGCTCGCTTTCTCGGGAGCAAAAGCAGATTTTATTCCCTAAGGAGCAATACTAAAGTTCGCTCCTTTGATGAAAAATATGCTATTCATTCAAAACAGCGAAAAAATTGAGTTTCTTAAAATTATTAACAATATTTACATTTTTTTATTTTATTATCATGGCATTTAAAACCAACAACAAAATAAGACTTTAATTACAAAAAATAAAACTAATTGCACGTCTTCGAACGGTGTGATAGCAGTCACTTAAACTAGGTCATTCATCTAAGTGTATAAATTTACATCTTGTTGGCGGAATAACTGTAATAGTTGTGGCCACGAAATTACATGCCGAGTGGCACGGTTGCAACAGCGCGACCTCTTTCATAATTAAATACGAACGCACGCGCGCGCCCAAATTGCATTTTTCCGAATGTCCGCTTAACGCGGCGGCCCGCGCGCAAAAAGTCCGCCGGCGCCACGTGACGACACGAGCAGACGAGCGCTTCATTTTTTCGGCGAAAAACAACGCCGTTCGTCTTAGACAATTTTATATGGTCTGCGAATGCCGGCGTAGTCCATATATAGTTTTTTATAGAAGCAATTAATTAAAACGCTCGCGTTGGACAACTTTTTGCGCGGTTTTCATTTTTATACCGAGTCATTATGAAATAAAAACGCAAAACGCGAGCGAGTGGAATGAAATGACAAAAATGACGAGCGCGGCAAAGTGCGCGTGAATTTGAGAGGACGGTTTTTGACGGTGGAAAATAGCTCGACGTTGTAAGAACGTTGTAATTTTGCAAAATTATGGATTATCATTTTTTTGTGAAAAATATATTTTCGAACCAAGATTTAAAATTAAAAATCTGTTGAAAAAACATATAAATCTCCATTGAGAAATTCGAATTTTAACTTTAATTTTGTACGAAAAATTAGAACACTCAAAACTGGGTCTACAAAGCGTTTTAAATTAAATCGTTTGGTGTGTATTGAATTAAGACGTTTGGTGTCTGAAATTAAGATACTTTCGTAGTTTTCAAGATTATATATTTTCAAGCAAAAGTGAAATTTTCAATCAAAATCCCTACAAAAAATTTTTAGACAACCTTTTTTTGTGAAAATTGCATTTTACATCAAATTGCTTTTTTTAAAAACAAAATATTTTTCTATCCAAATTTTGAAATAAAATATCTTTTAAAAAAAGATTTTAGTGTCTGAAATTGCAAGATAGGTACTGACGTTTTAAATTAAGACACTTTTGTAGCTCCAGTTTTAAGATTCGATTTTGAGATTGAGTTTTCAAGCAGACATAAAATTTTAAGTCAAAACCTCTGAAAAATTGCATTTCACACCAAAATTTGTAGAAATTGCATTTTTTGTGAAAAGATCTTTTCAGGACAAGATTTACAATTTAAAATTGTTTGAAAAAAGATTTTCGTGTCTGAAATTAAGACACTTTTGCAGTTCCAGTATTTAGAGTGAATTTCAAGATTATGTATTTTCAAGCATACCTGAAATTACCAGTCAAAATTCCTTAAAACATTTTTTGACACAAATTTTTTTTGACAAACTTGCATTTTACATAAAAATTTGTGAAAAAATTTTTTGTTATTAAATATTTTCAAACTAAGATTTTAAATGTAAAATCTTTTAAAAAAAGATTTTAGTTTCTGAAATTGAGATACTGATGTCTTAAATTAAGACACTTTTGTAGCTCCAGTTTTTGAGTGAATTTCAAGATTGTATTTTCAAGCAGACGTGTTATTTTTAGTCTAAACACCTGAAAAATTGCATTTCCCATAAAATTTCTGGAAATTGAATTTTTTGCGAAGAAATATTTCCAAACCAAAATTCAAAATTTAAAGTAGTTTGAAAGAAGTTTCAGTGTCTGAAATTGAGACACTTTTTTAGCTCCAAGATTTAGAGTGAATTTTGAAATTGTATGCTCTCCTGAAATACTGTAGCAGCAGACGTGAAATTTTTATTCAAAATCCCAGAAAAAAAATTTTTCACAAAAAAGTTTTTTGCTTTATTTATATTTTAGATAATTTCACTAACGAAACTTTTAGAATATCATTTTCTGTAACCGAATCCTTAACCAAATCATTAATTAACAATAAATTAATAAACAATTATTCCAATTGACACATTTAAACAGATTAAGCCAATAGAGACACTGCAAAAAGCAACATTAGTATAGAAATACAATTGTCACTAATACATTAGTTGATTCTGTTTTTGAGATCGACATAAAAAGCGTACCCGTTGTCTACACGATCCGTCGTGATTTATACACGACGGTCACGATGAAGCAAGTTGATGCTAATATTATTGCAGTTGAATTGGTTTGGCAGTGCGCCCGCGCGTGCTCCTGAATTTTACAATCCAAGTGTTTTTCGTGCCCCATAGAAAGTCCAAGTCGCCATACCGACAGGTATGAAATATTTATCCCCGATCGTTCCGCTTTTTCGCGCGTTTCATTCGATTGTGGCTTATGAATCTTGCATTTTCAAACATCGAATTCGTGATGCGAGAAAGGTAAATTGACAAAAATGAATCGACCACGCGATACCCGAATTATATTTTAATGATACTTTATCATCAATTTTAAACTTTGCATTCAATTTTCAACCGAAACTTTGTGCTGAAAATGAATTCGGAGGAATATTTACGGAAAATGAGAATTTTTACGGTTTTTATGTTTAAAGTTTATAGTGAATATAAATTTTCAACATTAATTTATTTTATTATTATTATTATTGTTATTGGACAATTTATCTCGTGTGAATTTATTATTTACGATATTTTATTATCTGAAATCTTCAATAAAAAATTATACAACAATATTTTATTAGTT
>JABFPQ010000541.1:0-11145 GCA_022817265.1 Masnerella sp. ZL-2020
GTCCTTCTCTGGGAGCCCACCCAACTCGGACACAATGGAACCGGCCTCAAGACCTACGGCTGCCATAAAAACTCGGCCGAAAAGGTCCAGTGAATAGCGCCAGCGACCCAGCAAAATATTATGCGACATATTCGTGCCAATCGTTGAAACTAACTTTTCGGGTACATTTGGTTCAGCACTTTCGTTCGAAGGATTACTTTCCTGCGCAGCAGTAGTTTGTTCTTCTTCATTTGATGACGTTCCTGACGCAGGGGGCATTGTTGGGATGACAAGTATATCTGAATTTCCATATTTACTGCAATTTGCGTCCTGGAAAATTTTTGAAAAGTATTGTATCATTATCATCATCATCAATCATCATCATCAATCATCATCACCAATCATCATCATCAATCATCACCAAACATCATCATCATCATCAATCATCAGTCATAACCATCACTCATCATCATCATTTTGACCATCACCATCACTCATCAGCATCATCATTCATCAGTCATAACCATCACTCATCATCATTATTATGTTAGAAAGAAAAGTAAATAATAATTTTTTAGAAATATGGAAGAAGACTTACATTGACAGTTCCTGCTCTTACAATAACACTTCGTCCTATTTTACAAGTGTCAGATTTTGTTTTCTGATTTCCATCAGTTTGTGCACTTGGAGAGACAATAATTGGAGCGCGATCAACTTGTTCACTTTGGGCTTTTTCTGCATTATCTGCTGGTTTTTTATCCTGAAATTGATTAATATGTATAATTTGTACATTATAGATACTGAGCAAAATAAAAAACATAAAACTATGTAAAACTAACAAAACATGTTGACATTAAAAAAATTAATTAAATATAAACTTACAGCTGTTTTGCTACTCCCCTCCCCGCCACTTTTACGGTCAGTCGTAGTCAAACCAGACACAACTTGACTAAACGTTGGCAACGAACTATTGGCCTGATTATCAAGATTTCTCGCAGACAAACTAAGCCTGGTTGGTAATCCTTCGAGGGTGTAACCGCTACTCGGATTCGCATTCCTCGACAATCTGGGAACACCGAAAAGATCTTCTCTTCTCGAGTGCGGTTGCAAAAGATGCGGTTGATCCGCGAGAGGCAAAGCCTCACTTAATGGAGTGTCAAAGGGATCAACAGGTGGACAGCCGAGACAAAGCGTCGAGTCAGATCGTTGCAAAAATGGGTGTTTTCTACCTTTCGCGAATGAATTAGGAGAACCACTGCCACCGAACATTGGGACATTCAGAGGATCTGAATAGTCCAAAGAGTCAATTTCCATTGCTGAATTCGCAGCCAAATTGTCGTCCTCGTTTTCGTCGTTATCATTTTCATCCTAAAAAACAATGTTATTAATTTATTTACATGTTTATTTCAATTGTTAATACACATCAGCAAAATAGTTACATAAAATGTGAAAACAATTTCATCATAGAAATATTTTCTCATAAAAAGTAACTACAGTAATTTCATACAAAATTATAGTTTAACAATTTCATAAAATTTATTGATTTATTGACTTTTTCGAGTTTTGTATTCTTGTATTTGAATGAGAACAATTGAAAATTATGGTTAAACAATTTCTAGAAAAGTTATTGATTTATTCTTTTTTTTAGATCTATATTCTAATCAGAACAATAAATTATTTGATTATTTAAGATTTGTAGAGATTATATTTCGTGAATGGAATATAAAATAAAAGATAAAATAACATAAGTAAGCATAGTAGTCATTGAAAAGAGTCTTTACCGAATCGTATTTGTCACTAACTTGATCGTTCCATCTGGCGAACGATGTCGATTCCTTTTGACCTTCCCCTTTAGCAGTGGGTGGTTCAGATAACGACCTCATATAATAAACCAAGGCATCGAAAACGTAAGCTACATGTCGAAGTGCAGAAACATCCAGAACTGGTAAACTGTCTCTATGTTCACTGTTGTGCGCTCGCATTAGAGACAGACAATAAGACAAAAATTCACGTCGTGCAGAATGTGCATCACCACCTAAAATATTTTTACCAAACCAATAAAACATCAACTTTGCAAAAAAACGATATATGTTTATCATTTTATTTCAATTTCATAAAAAAAGAATTCATTACAACTTAATAATAAATAATAAACAAACGTATGAGACAAAAATTTCGTACAAAAATTGTATTCATAAAAATTTCATAAAAAAGAATTCATGGTACAACTGAATAATAAATAATAAATACAAATGTATGAAACGACAATTTTGTACAGAAATAAAATTCATGGTACAAATGAATACAAATGAATGAATAAATTACCTTCACGTTCTCGACTTCCTCGTGGTGGTTCACCAACTCCTGAAAATCCAACAGTAAGTCTTGTGGAACCTTGATTGGTTGCAAGATTAGAAGTGTTAATCCCACTGCGTTGGTTTCGTCCAGTACTGCCCTGAAGTGTGAGGGACAGAGCTGTTGAATTAAACAGACCGGTGTTGTAATTACTGCCTGGTACAGAGGGCGTGTTGTTTAATGGATATTCGGGGTGTGATGGGTCGGCACTGTGAGTTAACGAGACACCAAAACGCAATTGAGCTTCTGTTGCGTCCATCACTGTCAGTAACCAGTCCCAAGTTGGTTTTAAATGATTTTCCAGATATCCCTGAAACATACAAACATCAATAAATAATTCATATAACATAGAATGAAATATATATATATCAAATAAAAATAACTTTATCATCAATTTCTTGTCAATTTTTAGATCTTTTTCTTCTCCGATTTTTTTTAGAATTCTACATTTTTTAAGTTGAGTTTAAAAAGAGATTTGAGAATCATTAATTATTAAAAATCAATGATTACAAAATGAATCATTTTTTATGATTTTTAAATACTCACTTGCAAGTGCAAAACATTTTGATATGAAACATCAAGTAATCTGGGTAATGTAGGTGCCAGTACTTTGTATTTTTGCATCATTCTGAGTAAATCAGCAATCATTCTGACAACTATGCCAAAAGCACGACCTAGGCTACTGGCAGTTGTTCCCATAGTGATTGGCTCCTGCATTGCAATGGCTGAAGTAGTTGTTGAACGTCGCAGAGATGACGGGTCAATAAAAACGACACTGTTGCTTCCAGGCATTCGAACACCAGTTGCTCGAGTATTTGTTTCACGAGTGCGAATTGCCCAGTGCATTGGAATTGGAGCAAGATTGTTTCGGTGTAGATGTCCAGATGAACCACTAATTTTATAATTGTTGTAATTTTATTAATATTATATTAGTTGTATTTTTTCATTTATATATGGAACATGTAGATCAAGTATAAAAATATAAAGTTTAAATTGTAAATTAATAATGATTAAATTGATGGTGGAAAATTGTATATTTAATTTTGTAGTGACACATGTTGAATTTCAATTTCTGTATTTTTATGTATGTATTTTTAATACAAATTTTTATATAGATTGACTTCCATCAACAAATTGAAATTAAATATTTTTAATCATAAATTCCAAATATAAGACCTCAATTTAGACAAAATACATTTGTTCTAAAATTGATTTCATATCAGCACTCACTTTCTACGTTCAAGTTGTTCCTCTCCAATCATTTCTTCATTATCTTGTTCATCAGTCTCTCCAGCCTCACTTTCATCATCTTCCTGCTGACTTGATTCTCCAGACTCGTCTTCTGGGTACATCAATATCGATCCCATTCCACCATCTGATCCAGAATTAGTACCTGCCTGAACATTACGTTGAGGTGTCGCAGCATCTTGGTGACTGTGATTGTCGTCTGAATCAGATTCAGTTTCAGCCTCGGCCAAAAGATCCAACTCTGCATCCGATTCCCCATCTCCAGCTTGCTCCTCACCAACGCCACCTACGTTGTTCCCAACTTCTTCCATTGGCTGTGTCGTGTTTCCTGATACAACTGATTCTTCGTGTTCACTTATGTCACCGTCCATATCCATAGGAACTTCTGTAAATAAACATACATGTGTAATGATGAAAAATTTTAAATTTTATGTAAAATTTAAACAGTTTTGAAAAGTTAACTTTGTAAGTTAAACTTACAAAGTTGTGATTTGAAAAGTTACTATTTTGTCTTCATTTGTTATTTCAACTTCACATTTGCATTTTTGCAGATTTTATATCAAAGTTCGACATATTAGTTTCTTAATCAACTAAAAAATCATTGTTGATGTTTATTTAACAATTTGCAAAGTTTGAATTTACCTTCACCTCCTTCAGTTTCATCCATTGCAGAAACGTCTCTTGAAATAGTGATGTTGTTATTAACTTGTTGGGTTTGCATCGCGGAGTCCAAAGACTGACCAGTAACTCCACTATGGGGAATAAGTGGCTCGATGGAAAAAAGTTCCTCAGAGCTGTTGATGACGTCCACAGCATTGGTGCTCAATATAAATGGTGGTGTTGGTCGTGCAACGCCAAGTCTCACAGGTGTGATCAAGGAATCAGCGGTTTCGCAAAGTTCTTCGACTGCTAGTTTGATCAGAGCTTGGAATATACGCTGACATTTTAATAAGGGTTGTTCTGCTTGATTATTCCTGTTGTGAAATCATTAACATTAACAAACTATTTTTAATAACAATGAGAGAAATATTATACGTTTAAAATTTGCAAATTATAGTTATTTATATACGTGACTCATTTTCTAATGAAATAGTTTTTTCTAAATAATTTACAAAATATTTTTAAATAAATAATTAAAAAAACCATACACTCCACGTTTTCCTCCTTTGGTTGTATTAGGAGACAATTCTATAGTAAAGATGACATAAATTCTTGCAACAGATCGTACGAATCGTCTGGCAACTTCAGTAGCTTCTTCTTTTCTTCCAGGGATGGATTCGTTTTGCATTTCTCTGATAAGAGTTGTAAGTAGTGTATCCAACATCTACAAAATATCAAAATGCATAGTGATTAGTAAATATAATTTCTTATATCAAGATTACAGCGTTTACTGTCGTTATTGTACGAAATAAAATTTACCCCTTCGTGATTGCATTTCACGAGCAACAAATGCGTAAATTTATCCAGCAAAGCTGTACCACTTTGTTTGCAAGCTTGACCTTGATCTCCAAAAAGTTTTTCGTTTGACTCTTCATGCACACCTGACATGATTGTGCATTGCACTGCAGGCCAGTCGTTGAGTAAACGTTCGAGAGCACGACGACAGAAACGAGGTGGTTCTAAGTCGTGATCAGGCATGTCTGTTTCAGCTACATTACCTATTTAACAAAATCAACGTATAATTAACGAAATTAATTCACAAATAAATATAATAATAATAATAATTTTATATCAGGCTGTATATATACAGATAATTTACAGAAAATATCAGTGTGTAGAATTAATAAATATTTACATATTATATAGTATCGAGTTAACTAAGAGATTTGTATCGATAATAATTGTACAATATTTCTATAAATATTTCGCTGAGGAAAGTCCTGTGCGCGAACCTGTATTTTATCAATCAGTATATGGTATATAAAAATTTAAGGATATCACTTTTTTGTTCTTGTTTGATTTTTTTTCTTTCCTTTTTTTCCCTATCTAACTATCTTCTATCTATAATAGAAATTGATATATTTGGGTGATAGATGGATGTAATCAAGTCTTCATCTATATCCATTAACCAGTCTCTCAAAAGTTTTTTAAATTTATTTCCTATTTTGTAACACATCTTTATCGTATTTGGTAGAATGTTAAATAATAATAAATGTTTCTTATTATTATTATTATTTTTTATTTTTTAGAAAGTCATAGAACTTGACGTTTTTTTACCATCAGATGGCGTTTTTCTGCTAGCAGAAGTTGAACGTTGTTGTCTCTGGCCGGGACGGAAATTACGTTGTTCGACTGCTTGACGACCGACAGTCAGCACCAGAAACAGTAGAATACTTTCGCCACGAGAGTTGATTTTGGTCGCCAGGTCAGTGTTCGTGACCAAACGACACAGTAAGTCATAACGTGCACTTTGTTGTCCTGCGATCAATGCTCGGCATTTACACTTCTCCCAACAGTCGCAATAGGCTGTTGGAGAGGTCTTCTTCAGCTTGCAATCGTGTCCACGATGGCAAACTCGTGCGCATTCGGTGCAGCAACATAGAGACCCCGTAAGTCCACATGTCCGGCATTCGAAGATGTCCTGAAATGCATTTGTTGTTTAAAAACAAAATGTCATCAACAAATAAAATATTCGCAACCAAAGTAAGTGTCATCAAAATTAAATGAAGTATTCGTTAACAATTATTCGTTCGATCATTTACTGAATTATTAATTTTAATAATGGATTAAGAAAACGAGATAAATGCAGGTGATGTAATTTCGGTATTAACGTACTTGGTTGATATGATCGGGACCAGTCCACGTAAAACTACATGTATCGTTGCAACAAGTGACAAAAAGTGGAGATAAATCAGGATTTGCGTCACTGGGCAAAATCATCGACGAGCAATCTTTGCTGTCTTTTCCAACTCTCTGAATAGTATCCAAAATGATTAAAGCTGCGCGATAAGCTCGCACAGAAACTGCCAACATGAGTGGAGTTTGACCTTGAGCATCTCTGCAAATAAAAATCATCAATATAGTTGGATTTTTAACAAGTTATATCAAATCTCATTGATATATTGATAAGAAAACTAATAAAACTAACAAAACTTGACATAAAATTTATTTTTAAACGAATGTATTGTCTTTACCTTGCAGATAATAACTCTTTCAAATATGGTGCCAAAACCTGACTTTCACACAAGTATTTCAAAATCATCAGAGCATTATTGCGTCGTTCCACAGAATCAAAAATATAGGTATTATTCACAGCAGAACCAGATTTATTCAGCATTGAAATGCTAGCAGCTCCAATGCTCAACAAGCTGTCTTCTTCTCCTGAAGTGTTATCGAACGCTTCTGGTGGCCAGCTGAGGGTTGAGATTGGCTCTTCCATTGGAGTTGAGTTTCCATCCACTGTGTTTGACACAAGTTCATGTTCTATTCCTAAAAAAATATTCATTAATTATTATTGTTATTATTATTAACAGGTTGTAAATACAATATTATACAAATAATGAAAATACATTATTTCGCTTAGGAGGAGCCCGTTTGCGAATCTGCTGTACATATATATATAATATTTGTTTCTCGCAATTATATTTCATTTTCACATCATTTCAGTAGAGAATACAAAAAATAAAATATAATTATGTACATATTGAAATTACAAAATAAGGGAGAAATGAGAAATAATATCTATAAATAGATATGATTTTGTAAGGAAATAGTTTCTTACCTTGTTCCATTTCTTTGTTTGAGATTGGCATGCACATGTTGATACAAGCATGAAGAATGTTTCGATTTCCATCACATCGTTCCATTAAAATTGCTTGCATTTGAATAGCACTTGTTTCTACAATAATATCATAATAATCATCATAATCATAATCACCCAGATCATAAACATCATTGATAAATTTATTTTATTTTATATTGAACAATATTAATATTAATTAAAAATTAAAGTTAGATAAATATGCAAACATTTTCGTTGAAACAGTTATTCTTAAATTAAATGACTTACTTGGATCTTGTTCCAAATTAGCAAAAATTTGTTTGACGCCATCATAATCACATCGTAAAATTCGTGGCATGAGAAGTAAATTATCAAATGCCAATGCAATGACTGCAACCTGATTCTTAAGATTGGTTGAAGGTTGATTTGGGATGGGAATGGTGGCGGCTCCAATGCATAATAGTGGCACCAAATCGAGCCAATTTGGATCACGAATCACATCAGCACAATCTTTTGCAATTGGATAAATAGTGTTGTTGCCATCACGTAGCATCATTGAACATTCAGTGTTCTATAACAAAAGTAAAGAAAATTAGCATTTAAAAAAAAATAATATATAATATTATAAATTATCATATTATATATTATTACATTTTTGGGTACTAAATTTACCTCTCCAGCGCTGGTTAAACTTATATTTTGAGGTTGTAGACCAAGGAAAGATGAAATTTCAGATGGAATATAACAATCTTGCACATAACGACGAGTGCTTAGATTGTAGATAACATAGCTCAATTTGTTACCAGTTCGTAAAATACCATGAATACCTTTGAAATAAAAAAATAAGTTTAATTAATATTACAAACACATAATTATAAATTTATATTTTAAGTGAATTGAATTACATATTTCAATTAAATCTATAATTTAATTATAAATTTATAGATTTAATTGTTATATTTTTGAAATTTTGAAAATACAACATACCTTGACCATCAATTGCAATAGTCAAAAGATTCTCATTTGAACTCTCAGGAATATTAACTCTTCTTGGTGTTCTTTGGAAACAATCTGGAGCACGAGAGTTCATAGACGATTTTATTACCTAGAAATTAAATTACATACACATTTAATAAATCATCCTTCTTTTACAAAATGACTTACGTTAATTAATTCTTTTCAGTAGATAAAGATGAAATGACATTTACCTGCAATTCATCTTTTCTTAAAAGCCGACAATCAGCAAGTAATTTGATCATATCATCAGCAGTCATATCCTTAAAATCAGATATACTGAAATCTTTTTCTTTCATCTCTTTCTCCTTCTCTTTCGCATCCTTTGAAAAGAATTTAACTGCGACGTAGCATCCATCGACTTTAATCACTTTACCCATGGGAACAGTTTTAACATCTTCCACAAAAACGACGTCCTTCAAGTGCCAGTCTTCTTCGTCTTTCTTTTCGCTTTCGTTGTCACTCTTAGGGGCAGCGCGTTTCTGACGTTCTAGAAATATACAAAATTGGAATATAGTATCATGTAAAAAATATTAGTAGAACACTGAAAACTTTGCATTGCAAATTTTAAATATTAATCTAACTATTTATTAAAAAAATATCTAAAAACTAATAAAAAATGAAAAAATTTATAATAGTTTTTTATTTTATATAAAATAATAATTTTAATAATATTAATGATGGTCAATTAATAATTAATTAATACAAAAATTTACAATATAAAGTATTCAGTGTATTAATTAATACATATGAAATAATTATGAATTAGTAAAAATCCATTTGAAAATTAAAAGCATGTAATTTTTTTACTGTGACTGGTCGTTATACTGCCGGTGTCACTGCAGGTGCTGGACGCCGGTGAAGGGGGAGGTGGCATGTCGATGCGATCTGCAGTTTCCTTGTGGTTGGTCTTGTTCGACGCATTTGCGCCATTTCCGTTGGATTCTCGTTTATCTGGTAGAGTTCCGGCAGAGGGTACCATACCTGCCGGCAGAATTTTGAATCGACACACTGCGTCTAAATTCCAAACGGCTGACAGCAGCTGTCCCACTTTTGGTATTCCATTCGCAATTGTAAACGCTGTAACACAAATATATAGTATATAAATATTTCATATAATAAACTATGTATACATATTTTATTTACTTATCTTTAACAAATTATATAATAATTTCCGTTTACAAATTAATAAATAATTAATATTAATAAATAATTGTTCATACCTATAGCGCCAGGTTGATAAATTGGACTGTTTTTCATGCACACATGAGTTCCATAGCTTATTTCTGTTGTAACTGCAGTCGAAGGTTTGTGCTTCTGTGATTTTGCTTTATATTTTTCCCAAACTTTCATACGTTGAGCGAAAGGCAAAACACCCCTGAAAATGGATCATAATAATATTATATAGTACATGATAAATGACGTTTATAACTGAAATTGTAGTTATATTTGATGTGCAAACGTACCACCAATAAAGAGCACCACTTTCTAGTCTTGCAAATGTGTAAAGTGCGCAGGTGTGAAGCGACACGATTTTGTCAAGAGTGAATTCTGTAAAAGCCTGTGCGGGATGCTCCAGTCTGGATGCAACGTGGCCAAGAAGTTCATCCAGCCAAGTCGCCACTTTGCCACTTTCAGTACTGACCGAACAGCGAATAGTTGTCGCAGAAATGTTGACGATTTTTTCGCTGAGTAAGGCCAGAGGAATTGTTTTTGGATGATGTACGTTGGGATTCTAATCACGGAAAAAATATCATGTTATTTATATCATTATTTTAAAAAATAGTAGTTTACGTTACTAGTGTGGAAAGTCCCTACTTTTCCCATTAGTGAAGTAAATTGCTTTTTCTTACTAGTAGTTAAAGTACCTACTTTTCCTACTCAAATTGAGTTGGAAAAGTGAGCATTTTCCAACACAACAAAGTGGGAAAAGTAGGCACTTTTATCCCGAGTAAGAAAAAAATGGTTCAACTTTGATTTTTGAGTTTTTGCAATTACCTCTGGATGTTTATAAGGCTCAGATTCAAGCCATTTCCATTGATACAATTGGCCAGTTGACGATATGGCGATAAGTTCGCTGTAAAGAGCAGCAATTTGTACGAATCTTGGTGCTGGCTCGTTGCTCCTTTCATTCCACCATTCTAACTCCTCCGAAATCCATAGTGGACTTGGTGAAGCTAACTCCTTCTTTTTAGTGTCTGCAAAAATGAAAAGAAATGAAGTTAATAAATTATCCAATCACGTTTTTTACAAAGTTGTGTTAAAAGGCAGTATTTTCGCTATACCAACCTGAATCCTTTTCCCATGTCTCCTTCAGAGCTGTTTCCAACCAACGTCGTGGTCCACAATACTGTCTCTCGCGCCATCTGCTGAAACTGTCGCGGTCCCGGTCACGTTCTCGCTCTCTTTCCGTGGGGCGTTCACTGTCCCGCTCATTTCCGAGCCTGCGGGACGAGCTGCCTCGGCTGAATGAAGACAGTACACTTTTACCAGATTAGAATAGATTGTTCGAAAATCATAAGTCTTAAAATTATAACTTAAATATAAAAAACTAAAACTAAATATTGTGGTAAGGACCGAATTAACCACAAGACTTGTTCTATCGAGACAATTTCCAACAAGACTTTTTCGAGCGGGATAATTTTCAAAGAGAAATTTTCAATCAGGACAATTTCCAACGATACTTTTTCAATCAGGACATTTTCCGATAAGACATTGGATATTTTCAAAATTTTCAGAATCTTACATTTTTCATTCTTTTTTTTAAATCTTCAATATTTTCAAAATTTTGAAAATAATGTCTTATTAGAAATTGCCCTGATTGAAAA
>JABFPQ010000542.1:0-11126 GCA_022817265.1 Masnerella sp. ZL-2020
TTTTCTCTTTTTGTTGTTTTAGATTGAATTTTTGCTAAAATTGCTAAAATTGTGTGCTTTCGACGCGTGTATGATATTGCGTGATAAAGTTGCCCTTTTTGAAGATTTGTGCGTGCAAAAATGTATCTTAGTTTTCGCCAAAAAGGAAGTGAATTTTGCGTTAACCATCGCTAAAGAATTCTAATGATATTGCCATTGTACTTTATGAATTTTGCGAAATACATGGTCGAGAACCGCTCGAATATTAACTTGGCGCCCTTTTGTACATAGTTCACTCGAGTCAACCTGCATATTAGTCAATTGAAATTAAACTTGATAAACATTGTGAAGTGAAACATTTAAGCTTACAATTTGAGTTCTTAACAAAGTGCATGGTTGACTCCTTTTAGCTGTGGTGTAAATATATCTATCGCTTCTTGATTCTATATGTGTATTTTTCTTTTCTTAAAATTAGTGCAAGTTTTTATCTGTTTATTGAGCAGACTGAGAGTGGTTTTTGTATACTATATTACTAAATAATCTAGTTGCATCTTTTTGAATATAACAACTTTTGGCTCTTTTGTACAATTATATGTTATGAATTTAATATTAGAATATTATAGCTTTATCTTTTGATTCTAAATTTTCTATATATTCGCTATATATGGTACCAAGTTCGGATTGCTTTTTGTGAACTGGGATTTGAGCTTGCATTAGTTTTCCCATAAAAACCAATCTTGCTTTTGCGTGTATATATATATATATTTTGCTTAATAAATGTATGTTGAGGTTTTAACACGGATAGACGATTGAAATTGGAGTAAGCGTCTACCTGTGTCTTTCCTCGCGCTTTAGCGCAAATTTCTTGTTTTGCTTTTCAACAGCCCTCTACCCTACTTATACTTGATGAAGTGATTTTCACTCTTCAAATTATCAATTATATCTAAATTCTAAAAAAGTTTTTTAAGTTATTAAGTACAATTTTTATTCTTTTGTATTATTACATTTTCCACGTTGATTAAAAGGCTAAAACGTTATTCATATACATAATTCTATACAGTAATTGATCTATTATTAATTGAATCAAAATAGAACAGTCTTTTCTTTTTTGCAAAAAATCACTACAGCTTTTTCTTTTCGCTTCTTCGCTTTGCATTCTCGCCGCTTGCTTATGCTGCTAAACCTGCCTTTTGGAGTGTGACCCTGCTTGCCCCCCATTTACAGGTAGGAAGAGATTTAAGCTAACTTTTTCGCCTTTTCACTGACTGAATACTTTTTTGAAGGTTAGGTGAAAAGGCTATCTATTTAAACAGGTTTGTATATTCGAAATTTCTATTTCCTGTGCGTAATAAGACTTTTCCTTAGTTATCGTCGATCGACGTGTGTGTTATTTGGCCGGTTAATTATTTTTGTATGTTTTTCTTACCTTTCTTTGTCCGGTTGCTTTTTCTCCGTGATTTAACGACGACGCGACTTCTTCCGCGTTCAACGATATTCGTATCTCTTTGTATGATGATGGGGCTTTTTTGTGTTCCTCTATCGTTGTCGCGTTTTCTGGTGTCTCTTCGTCCATCTTCTTTTGCGGTGCGTTCTCGTCGGTTTTTTGGTTCGTACACTTTGGGAGTTTGTCGCGTATTATTGCTTTTTTTATTGTGTCGTCTCTCGTTGCATGCGTCGCTTCGTGCGTTGTTTCGTCTGCGGCACGAGATTCCTTTTTCACGCTGGCTTGTTCCACTAATGCAACCTCCTTCGTTACTTGTGTCGACGTATCCTCCTTGTGCTGAAACGGTTACAACGTAGAAAACGATTTCGTTTGTTCCGTTTTATATTTTGGTGTATCGTGATGCCTGTCGTCTTACCTTTTCTTTAGCCTTCGATTCGATATTTCTTGTACCGTTTACACTCTCATCTATGACGGCCGACGTCGTTGTCGTCTCTGTCGTTTGTGGCGACAATTCTTTCTGCGTTTTGTACATTGTAACGGATTACAGTAATTGGGATGGGGATAAAAACGTTTGTGATTAGTTTTGCTTTTTATTTCAAACTTGTCTATCTCGTATTCGATTTTATATCTTACCTGTTCTTTTCCTTTTGTATCTGCATTTGTGCTTTTCTTCTCCTTTTCTTCTCCCGCTGATGTTGTATGTGTTGCCTCCGATGTGGCCTGGCACATTTTTTCCTGCTATAGAAACATATTTGCGTTGTAGGGAACGGGGCATGCGTGCGTGGTTTGTTATGTTCATTGTCATCTTTGTTGTGTGTAAAATTTTGTTGCGCTTACCTTGTATTGCGGAATCGGTGTTTCCTCTTTCTTTCCGACGCGTTTTCCTTTTTCGGTTTTGGCACGACTTTCGCGGGTTCTCTCGTGCGTTCCAACCAGTCCTTCTCAGGATTTCAACGGAGCAGTTCGCCTTGGGTCAACTGGCGACTCCGATCTTTCAGTGCTACATCGGTTCGGTTAGGCAGCTTGAGCGGATATCTACTACCTCGAGTCAACTTGGCGACTCGTTTTCTGCTGTGCGACACCGATCCTTTGTCTTGGGCGGCTTGCGAGGATTTAACGACCTCGAGTCAACTTGGCGACTCGTTTTCAGCTTAGCGGCTTTGAAAAAGAAGCCAAAGTTCTGTTTTCCCCTTGGGTTAGCGCGAGGAATGTCGTGATCGGCGTCCGCTCTCCCAAGTTCTTCTTATTCGTTTATTCCTTTTTTACTACATATTTTATATTTTAACTAAGTTTATTTTGCGTAAACACGGAGCCGGACGCTCCACTATCTCCGCCGCGACATTCGCGCCGTGAACGTCGCGCATTCAAACGCCGACTTGCGCGTAACCGAGCGCGCGACCGATCGCTAGAGCTTATCGTTTGCGACCACGCTCTAGTATGCGAGATTGACGCGGTTAGAGAAAAACCCGACAGTGGTTCCGCGGATATTCATCGCGAAATCTGCGACGCGTTAGATCGCGAATCAGCAACCACCGTTCGCGCGTCTAACAGCACCGCAACCGCCGACGAACCCCCTAAATCAAACGAAGCGACCGACGATCCAACCGTCCGAAAACCGATGCGGCCGTTACCGGTTAATTCTCGCGGTTGGGTCCCTCCGTCGAGCAAATCACGTCGCGTGAGCATTCGGCCGTGCTCGAACGTTTCGGCGTATTTAGGGCAACGTCAAGCATAAACTCACTCGGCCTTTCTCAAGGCCACTTTCGGCCTTTCTCAAGGCCACTTTTGGGCCATAGCACCGAGGCCACCACCGGTCCTTTTCAGGGCCACCAAAAAATTCAAACTAAGAATAACACCCATTGCGCCATAAGATGTAAAATCGATCCCTACAAGATCGACTTTGCGTCAAGTGGCGCCCAACGTGGGGCTCTTTTCAGTTCTGAAAAACTAGACGAATCTGCTAATTCTCGACAATCTAACTAGCCGGTTAAAAATTGAGAATTTTTGATTTTTAAGTAGACTTTTTGCGGACTCATGAGCTTGACGCGCACTCCGCCACGTACTCGCAGTCAAACCGTCAACGTTTCCTGAAACAATCGCTCTTTCGGAAGAGGTGAAACATCCGGTGGCGCCCAAACAAATCCCAACTTAAATCTAAACACATCAAGCCAAATAAATCTTGACAACGATAATCCCCAAAACAGTCTGTCACGCGGTATATCGGGCGGTCCGAATTCCCGCCGCGTGATTCTGCGGGACAAATTTATTTTATGTAAAAGGGAAAAGGGCGCAAACTGGGTTCGGGGATTTTAGCGAGCGAAAGGGTCATGCAAAAGCGTGCGACTTACCGGTTAACGGGGTGGCAGGCAGCGGTGCAGGCAGCGGCAGGCAGCGGCAGGCAGCGGCAGGCAGCGGCAGGCAGCGGCAGGCAGCGGTGCTGACAGCGGGGAAGCGGGACGTGCAGGTGGCAAGCAGGGATGAAGCAGGGGGGTGGCAAGCAGGGTACTCTCACACACACGATCCGGTGCTCGCACGGCAGAGCGGCACACGGAGAGGGGGGGCGCTAAAAAAACACACAGAAAAAAGCGATAGCGGCGGGGAAATGGCACGGCGTAGCGGGGCGCGAGAGTAACGGTGCGGCGGCGGCTAACCGAGTGACGGTTCGAATTAATCGCCGCGCGCGCTGATTGGCAGGCAAGCGGGATTCTGCCGAACTTCCGCGACCGCGTACGATCGCGGACGGCTCGCGGATCAGACGGTTACAAGGCCCCCTCCGTAGCCCTGCAAACTATTTTTATATTTTAACTTTTAACTTAATCTCGCTATTACATAATTTTAAATATGTGTTCTACATGTGAAACTAACGTTTAAGTACAGGTTGCGATGCGTATGCGACTTTATTTCTTTGGAAGTTCGATTTCGTTGTCTTTTATATAATTCATCGTTCTAACGTAGTCGTTATGAGGGAGGAATTGTTTAGCGTACTGTAATGTACTTTTTGTTAGACGAACGACGAGTTCATCCTTTCGTCCGCTGTGTACGTACATTCTTTTCTTCTCTCCCGTGCTTACAGTATTGGTGAGGATCCTTTTCAGGTTTACTGCTGTACCTTTTATCGTAGCTTGTACAGCTAACGGTCCGCTTCTGTGCTGGAGCAAGTAGATTCCTTTGTTGACTCCGATGGTCGTGATGTCTTGCTTTTGTATTCTTTCCGGGACTTCGTTTTCCTGTAATGGTTAAACATAATTGTTAGTGTATGTATTGCACATAACGTTAGCGTGTTACGTGTGAATAATGTTTACCTCGTCGTCGTCCTCTCTGTCGCTGTTTTCTATGTTGTCCTCTTCCTCGCTCGTTGTCTCCGTCGCTGTTGATTCTTCTGCCGTCATTTTGTCCTTCTTCTGTAATATTATAAGTTGTTTATTCCGAGTGTTTCATCATTTTCCTTTTCCGTCCAGATTTTGAATATCTCTTTGTGACATTCTATTATATGGTACGGGAGAACATTTTTTTTCAACGTGTCTTTGTTTTTGTCGCCGTAGTAATAATGTACGGCCACCGTCGTCTATAAAGTACAACGTTCCGCAATTCCGTATAATATGTTACTATTATGTAATTTGTATTGGGATATTTCGTGTTTTCTTACCTTTCCTTTTATTCTTGACGTCGAGGGCTCCTCCGGTGTGAACGTTTGTTCCATCTGAAACATTACGCGCGTTGTTAAGCTTTTGTTTTTATCGTGGTGAATTTTTTGTGCTATAGTTCTTACCACTTGTTCTTCTTCCTCGTCATCGCATAATTCAAGCCGGTTGAGGGACCGCCGCGTTAAGCTGGTTACGTCGTACGTGATGTCCTCGTCTTTTGCTTTGCGAACCTGTAAAAACATAAATTGTCGTTATTTTTGCGTTATGTTGTCGTATGTCTGATTCCATATTTCTTATTCTTACGACTATTGTTACGTTGACTCGTTCGTCCGATATAATTTTGGCTTTTTTTATCGGTGGTTCTTCGTTGGTCTCCTTCTCCTGTAAGAAGACGTATTTGATGTCGGTTTTATTTGTTCTTTGTGTCTTATTTCTTATAGTTCGTTCGTCGTTTGATCTTACCTTTTTGTCTTCTTTTTTTTTCTTAGACTTCGCGACGTATGTTTTTATTCCTACGAAACTATGCCTCATTTCTTCACACGCCGTTGCATTATCTTCTTTTTCTTCTTCCTGTTCGCGCGGGTCGATTGTGACAAATTTTTCTCCCCTTTCTTCATCGTCCTCAACAGCTCTCGCCGCTATGTTGATCTGAAACATAAATAATATTCAATTTTGTAGCGTTATTCCGAGTTATGCGTCGTGCTTTGATTCTGCGTTTTGTTTTGATTCGCTGTATTAATCGCGATTTTTTTTGCGAGTTATTACTTCTTTTCTGGTACTATCTCTTTTTTCTGTCGATTCTTTGACTTCTA
The DNA here is from genome assembly GCA_022817265.1 of Masnerella sp. ZL-2020. Taxonomy (NCBI): domain Eukaryota; kingdom Metazoa; phylum Arthropoda; class Insecta; order Hymenoptera; family Scelionidae; genus Masnerella; species Masnerella sp. ZL-2020. Next base: position 5,880 of record JABFPQ010000542.1, read on the forward strand.
CCGCGCACCAGTCCTTTTTCCACGTAATCACGTACGGGGCCGTGTCGTCGGGGAACTTTTCCGCTATGTCTTCTGTTGTATTAGTGGTTTTGTTAAGGATTTGTTTATTAATTTATTTCGTTAAAATGAGGTTTACAAAAATTGTTATTAAAAAATTAAAAATCCTTCTGTTTACAACTATAAAAATTATTGTAAATATTTTTACAATATTCGTTTAACCAAACGCGCCCAATTAGCCGCGTTTCAATAAATAAAAATCAAATAAATTCTGAGAATTTTATCTCGAATTTAAGTTTCCTTAAATTCGACACTTTTCCGCATATCTGATGCGATAAGCGAAGCCCCTCGCACCCGCGCGCGGCCCTTCCCCATAAGCCCACTTACGCGCGCGAGATATCAATCTTTTTTCTTTTTCCTAATTAAACACAGTCTATTAAAATTCGCCCATGCGCGCGGATCGCGCACTTTTGTTACCACACTGAGGCCGCCTTTTTTTGTGTGATCTTTCGCTATAGTGTTACCTCAGTGTGGCCGCTTTTGTTGTTTGGAAAGTTTTTTATTGCATTTTTCTTAGTTTATCGCAATCTAGTACAGTCCATTGTAGAAAAACCTTGAGAAAATTCTCGTGTGTGTGTTACCGCTCTGCGGCCGCTTTTTTTCCGCTTTTTTTGCAAGTTCAAGGAATACTTTCCTTGTGTGTGTGCGAGTGAACTTTTTTACAGCTTTTTTCCCATTTTATTTGGATTTTCTCAAACAAATTGGATTATTGGCGAATCCTTGGTGGTGATTGTTACACGGAGCAAAGCTAGCCAGAGATTTTTCTAATTCTTATTAATAACCTGGATTGAACCAAAGTGAGTCTTTTACGTTATTATTCGATAAAAAAAGTGCCAAGTGTTAATTTTCTGAAAATAAAACGAGCATCTCGAACTTCGAGTCCCCTTTTTCTTGAAAAAGATTGTTCGCGATAATCGCCTTTTTCTTTTTGCCTCGTGGTCAAAGTGCTTCCGTTTCTTGCTACGTTTTTAGGTACCGCAAACTTAACTAGCGATATTAAAATGGTGAAATAATTTTATTTGCGCTTCGTTGGATATAATTTTAGTTTATTTGCCTCGTGTGTCTAATTATTACCTATCGCGGATTAATTATAGCGAACGAAAATAAAAGAGCGATATTCTTTCCATTTTTTTCTCTTTTCTCTTTTTGTTGTTTTAGATTGAGTTTTTGCTAAAATTACTAAAATTGTGTACTTTCGACGCGTGTATGATTTGCGTGATAAAGTTGCCTTTTTAGAAGATTTTTGCGTACAAAAATTTATCTTAGTTTTTCGCCAAAAAGGAAGTGAATTTTGTGTTAACCATCACTAAAGAATTCTAATGATATTGCCATTGTACTTTATGAATTTTGCGAAATACATAGTCGAGAACCGCTCGAACATTAACCTGGCGCCCTTTTGTACATAGTTCACTCGAGTCAACCTGCATATTAATCAATTGAAATTAAGCTTGATAAACATTGTGAAGTGAAACATTTAAATTTACAATTTGAGTTCTTAACAAAGTGTATGATTGACTCTTTTTAGCTGTAGTGTAAATATATCTATCGCTTCTTAATTTTATATGTGTATTTTTCTTTTCTTAAAATTAGTGCAAGTTTTTATTTGTTCATTGAGCAAACTGAGAGTGGTTTTTGTATACTATATTACTGAATAATCAAGTTGCATCTTTTTGAATATAACAACTTTGGTTCTTTTATACAATTATATGTTATGAACTTAATATTAGAATATTATAGCTTTATCTTTTGATTCAAAATTTTCTATATATTCGCTATATATGGTACCAAGTTTGGATTGCTTTTTTGTGAACTGGGATTTGAGCTTGCATTAGTTTTCCCATCAAAATCAATCTTGTTTTTGCGTGTATATATATATATATTTTGCTTAATAAATGTATGTTGAGGTTTTAACACGGATAGACGGTTGAAATTGGAGTAAGCGTCTACCTGTGTCTTTCCTCGCGCTTTAGCGCAAATTTCTTGTTTTGCTTTTCAACAGCCCTCTACCCTACTTACACTTAATGAAGTGATCTTTACACTCTTTCAAAATTATCAATTATATCTAAATTCTTAGGATAAGCTATATTTTACGTTATTAAGTACAATTTGTATTCTTTTGTATTATTACATTTTCCACGTTGATTAAAAGACTAAAACGTTATTCATATATATATAAGTCTACACAATAATTGATCTATTATTAATTGAATCAAAATAGAACAGTCTTTTCTTTTTTTGCAAAAAATCACTATAGCTTTTTCTTTTCGCTTCTTCGCTTTGTATTTTCGTCGCTTGCTTATGCTGCTAAACCTGCTTTTTGGAGTGTGACCCTGCTTGCCCCCCATTTACAGGTAGGAAGAGATTTAAGCTAACTTTTTCGCCTTTTCACTGACTGAATACTTTTTTGAAGGTTAGGTGAAAAGGCTATCTAATTAAACAAGGACAATTTTAAAAACACTAAGGTAAAGAACATAGGTAAAACTTTAGGTACACAAGTAGGACCTAAACTGCTAAAGGCATATGGAGGCAGCTACGTAGGTCGCTTGTTTTGCCGCATTTTCAGCAAAACAAACGAGTGAAAAAATGCCAATTGATCGAGCATGCAAGTAGGTTGGGTGCAAATAGATTGGGAGTCGAGAGTAAGAATAAAGAAATTAGGGAAAATTAGGGGAGCAGGTTTAGACGGGGACGATATTGAGAAAAAGAGCAAAGATGAAGGAATAGGAAATTTAGGTAGAGAACTAATTAAGGTAATAGAGGAGAAAGGTTATGTCGACCTTAAAGATAGTACAATTATTGATCTAGTCATTGTCAACGAAATTGTAAACGCAATAAACAAGCTGAAGAGGAAAAAGGCAGCTGGATTAGACGGCATACCCAACGAGGCTCGACTATATTGTGGCATGGGAATAGGCATAGCCGTGGTTAATATTTTGCAAGAGATATGGAAAGTCGGTGACATACCAGACGACTGGAAGACGGTGGTGATACCGCTGTACAAAAAAGGCGACAAGAACAAAACAACGAACTATAGAGGGATCTCGCTCTTAGCGACGGCATACAAGGTTTACGCTGAAATTCTGAGGGCAAGACTGGAAAAAGAAGTTGAAGCTGAGGAAATACTTCCGGAAAGTCAGGCAGGGTTCAGGAAAGGCTCCACGGTAGACAACATATTGGTACTTAACCATTTGGCGCAAAGGGAATGCAAGAAGAAGGGTCAATCGCTATACACAATTTTCGTCGACCTCAAGGCAGCCTTTGATACAGTGGATAGAGACAAAGTTTGGACAATAACGGAAGACTACGGAATTAGCAAAGGCCTGATTGAACGAACAAAGGAGATATACGAAGAAACGAAGGTCAAGATCAGGGTAAGAAGAAAGTACACAGACAGTTTCTGAACAACAAAGGGGGTCAGACAGGGGTGTGTTGTGAGTCCGCTGCTATTCAACATTTACATCGGAGGTTTAGACAGGGACTTAAGAAATGTAGGAGGTGTGTCGATTAATGGGAAAAGAATTTGGTCATTGGCATATGCCGATGACATGGTATTGCTTGCTTCAAACAGAGTAGTGCTACAAGATATGATGGATACCCTTAAAAAGTTTTTAATCACTAGAAAGCTAATTTTAAGTGTGGAGAAAACTAAGGTCTTAGTTTTCAACGGGGGAAGAAGAAAAAAAGAGAAATGGTACTGGGATGGAAAAGAGATTGAGGAGGTGGATTACTTTAAATACTTAGGGTTCATTTTTGATAAGAGGGGTAGTCACAAAGAACACATAAGCGAATTAAAAAAGAAAGGGAAAATAGCATCAAGGTTAACTTGGGGGTTAGGACAAAGGACATGCAGAGGAGATTTTCACAGGAGGTTATGGCTGTTTAGCTATTTAGTAGAAAGCGTGATCTCGTATGGAGTTGAGATATGGGGATGGAGAGAGCAGATGGAATTGGAAAAAGTGAAATTAGAATATGTAAAATGGATCTTACAATTAGACAGAAATACTCCAGATTATATAGTTAGGAAAGAAACAGACTTAGTGAAACTAAAGACAAAATGGGGAATAAGAGCAGATAAATATGTAGAAAAAATTAAAGAGAAACCAGAGGGAAACTTTGTTAGGGAGTGCTGGGAGGAAAAAGCTTAAAAATAAAGATACAGATGGTTATTTAAAGGATAGGGAAGAGTTTTATAATAGGAACGGTTGGGCGAATATAGAAATTGATAGAAGAAGAGTAAACGGGGAAGATATTTATAGTATGTTAGAAAATAGAGAAAAAGAAATTCAGAGGCAAATAGAGGCGGTTAAAGTAAGGGAAGCAAAATATAACTCGAAATACAAATATAGAAGAAACGGTGCGCCCAGCGTACTTGGGAAAATTTAAAGTAGGTGACAAAGCGAGTTTAATGGCCAAGGTTAGATGCGGAAATATGGAAGAAGACAATAAATATTGGTTGAATGAGAAAGAGAGAATGTGTAAACTTTGTAATAGAGGTAAAGATAATATGAGACATTTTATTCTGGAATGCGAGGTGGCAAGTTCGTGGTGGGAAAAATTAGGCGAATTTTATAGCAACAAAATAGAACTTGTATTTGATGGAAGAATGGACGAGGAAAAGATTCTGGCGTTACGAAAACTGTACAAAGAAAAAGAAAAGCGTAAAATATTGTAAAATATTGTAAATACTACTCTTAAGGAAATGCGAAGAATTATAGAGGAACAAAGAATGGGTCATGCATGAATGAATGTAAAACTAAGTAGAGTAAAATAAGGTAAAGGATAATAAGGTAAAAGTTATACAGACAATAGGTATAGCAGGAAAGTCTGGTTAGATAAAGAAATAGGTAAATAAACACGTCGAACTGTGATATTGTAACTGCGATTTAAGTTAAATTCTTAGCAAAATGTCATAAATGTTTTGAATTATGTTATAAATAGAAATAGGTAAAGCACTGTAAGTTTGGTATGAAAGAATGTGTGGGTTGATTTGTAAGACCAAAGTCCATTCCTGGATGTAAAAATCTGAATTTGAATAAATTATATATATATATGGTATGATACATGGACGAAAAGTAGCCGACCATTGTCCAGTGCAATTTCTGTTCTCGGTTATGCCTCGGCTTCACCTGGAACACAAATAGCCCTGGACAATAATCGGTTACTTTCCGTCCTTGTGACGTAATATACTAT
>JABFPQ010000543.1:0-11135 GCA_022817265.1 Masnerella sp. ZL-2020
TGTGCTGATCCGGTACAATTATGGCTGGCTCATCGGCTCGGTCTAAGCTGAATTGTCTCTTTAACAATCTACAAACCGAACTTTTGCCTGCAACAAACAATAATTTACACGATGCAGTTCACACATTTATTTTTATTTATTCAATTTTTGTTTTCACAAAAGTCGACTGCTCCAAATTAAATAGCCCCAGTTCAAAATTTTTCGAGAGAAAAGCCCCAGTTTTTTTTGTTAAAATATAATCATTGATAAAAACAATCATTTTATAACAATATAAAAATTCGATAAAAAATATTTTTTTAACGAAAATTTACACCACGAATCGATAGAAAAAAATTCACGCACATTCTGAAATACTATACGAAGCGAGGATTATTTTAAGCCAAGTTGCAATTTTTTCAACGAACATTTTTGTATTCGAAATGTCGAAGCTTAAATCTTTACACCATAGGCGACTTATCGTTGACAAGTTGAATAAGTTTTAATCTACCCTTAATACGATTTAATGCGTCGATGGAATTTCAAGGTTGTTCCTAGTTTTCCGAGCTTCCATTATAAATTGTTTAAGATAACTGGTGATCATAAATTGCGCAAGTTTTGAGCAAGTTTTGGTTACAGAATTTCGAAAACTTGGCAGATCAAATTGAATTTCATGTGTAATTTTCGTGAAATGCATCGTTTAAGAAAAATTATTATTACGACGAATTAAAATACTTTATGAATAGTTAATTCTTGAAGAAATATTTATTCAAGTAAAAATATGAGAAAGTATTTGAAATTTCATGTATAACATTAAAGAGGAATTAATTGAAAATAAATTTGTGCAATATTAAAGAACCTAATTAAGAAATTAATTTTGTTTTAATAAGTTATCATCAAAATTTTAATTAGAAACTTAGCAAAAGATATCTTCGCTGCAAAGTAAATGTTTAACACGATGTTTATACTATTAAAAGCTACTAAATTATGTAAGGTGCAAGCTAAGCATTTTTGTGCTCATAAATTTCCTTCTTTCTCATTCGAAATAAACATCAGCTACACTGTAAAAACGTTTTAAAACTCGAGAATAATGGTGGAGCTAAGTGTCTTGACTTTTGTTAATAAGTACACAAATTAACTAATTAGACATACATTCGTAATAAGTATACTTTCTAAGACCCAAAGTTCGTGATCAAGTTCGTACCTCATTTTATCTACAATAAAACTTTAAAATACGAGAGTAATTGAATTTTTACGATTTTATGAGTATTAAATTCAACGATTCTAGAGAAGCAGTAAAATTCGGTCAGAAAAATTGAACTTTCATTAATTTCAAAAGTTTTTACAGTGTATTTTAATATCAATTAAACGACTTGCAGACAGTTTGTCGAAAAACACTTTGTCACAGAGATATTTGTCGTTCCGTATCAAAGACGTACTTTCCGAAAGAATCTAATTGAAAATATATATCGTTGTAAGAAAATACACGAAAGTACTTTTAGTAATGAAATTTGTTACATCTTAGCGAACTTTGTTAGTTCGGAGTTACAAGAACAATAGTTTTACATTTTGCAAATGTACGACAGATTTTGCTAGGAATTTAATTTACGAGAAAGTGATTCCGACGTAGTCATGGTGCCCAATAAAACAACTCGTTAAGGCGAAACATTGCGTCTATAGTTAGGGAGTTTATTGTTCATAACTTTTGAAATAAAAAATAGTTTGTGCTAAATAATTGAGCATAGTGTCAATTCAAAAACACCTTGTTTTCGTAGAATATTCACAATTTATAGGACAATTTTTCATATTTATGCTTTATACGAGAACGTTTTTGTTTTAATATTCAAACAGTTAAAAAATCGGTCGAAAAATACAAAGGTTGATTTTTTCATTTGAATTGCAAATATTAGAATGAAAAAAATTTTAAAAACTTCTGACTGAATCCACGAAGATCTGAAAAAACTTCGTCTGAATCCACGAAGATTTATTTGACAAACCTAATACTTATAGAACTTCAACTGCAAAAAAAATCCTAGTTTGAAACAATTGCATTCAAAGAAAAAAAATGTATTTTCTCCTAATTTTCTTGGTAATTTCTAGATATAAATATTTATTGTACAAAGATTCACTCTAAAAACTAGAGCTTCAACATTGTTATAATTTTTTGTCGGCAGTGTCTTAATTTTAGACATCAAACGTCTTTATGTAAGACACTCACTTCTCAATTGAAGATACTTTTGTAGCACCAGTTTTTAGAGTGTTCTTTGTAAAGCAGACCAACATTTTTATATTAGCAACAAAAATTCCGAGACGCGCAAATGTTTCTCACAAGTGCAGCCGGTCGATACTATAAATCTTGACTATAAATCCCCGTCGCATATTTCGCCTTAACTAAACCTGAGACTTGACAGCGTGCAGAAAACAATAGCGTACCATAATGTTCGTTAGGCGAGAGGCACCTGTAATGGTTATAGGGGGTGCTGAGGTCGTCCTCGTCGATGACGCCGACGCGCCGGTGGCGGCCCCGGAAGGTGCTGGATATGGAAGTGAGCGAGGTGGTGGAGGCGCCGAGCAGCGCGGCGGCGACCTCGCTGGCGGAGACCGGCGTGCCCAGCGACAGGGCCGTGTCGCCGGAGGTGCTCTTGGTGACGGGGCCGCTGGCGCTGCCGGAGCCGCTCTGGTGCTCGCTCGGGCGCACGATGTCGCGCAGGATTTCCACCGCCTCGCTCGATTTGATCGAGTACGACGCCGCCAGGCTCTTCTCGTCGTGCACCGACACCGCGACCTTGCGCGTGCTCGGCTTCTCCAGCGACGACTGCTCGCTGTCCAGGGGCCGGCGCGCCGGCGACGCCGGGCCCTGCAGCCCGCAGCTGCATTCCCCGGAACTGTTATCGCTGGCTACTTCGGCTACTTCCTGGCAGATTACCGCTTCCGTTGCTAGTTCCACGTCGACGTCCTCCAGGTTGCCCACGATCATGCTTTCGTCCAGACTAAACAGAAAAATTTTTCGGTGAAAGTTTATTTTTCCAACGCATGCGGGAAAACTGTCTCATTCCTCGTCTGTTTTCAGTAAGAAAAGTTAGTCTTTTCCCCACTTGTGGGAAAAGTAAAAAACAATTGAAAAGTGACATCTTTTCCCACTTTTGGAGAAAGTACCTAAACTTTCTCACTGAAAACAAGTGTCTTATTTTAAGATATTTTTGTCGTACAGACACAAGTATCTTATTTTCAGATACTAAGCAGAAAAATGTTTGGGTGAAAGTTTATTTTTCCAACACATGCAGGAAAACGATCCCATTCCTCGTCTGTTTTCAGTAAGAAAAGTGAGTCTTTCCCCCACTTGTGGGAAAAGTAAAAAAACATTTGAAAAGTTTTTTTCCCACTTTGGAGAAAGTACCTAACCTTTCTCACTGAAAACTAGTGTCTAATTTTAAGATACTTTTGTCGTACAGACACCAAAAGTGTATTATTTTCAGATACTTTTGTCATAAAGACACGAAAAGTGTATTGGTTTAATTCACTTGGCTTTTTAGTGCAATTACTACAGTCTTACTACTACTCACTTTTTAATAACATTTTTAGTTATTTAAATTATTTATTTTAACTAAATAAAAAAAATTTTTAGTCATTGAAAAAGGTTCCACGTAATTTAATTAAATTTCTAAGTTTGATAAATATTTTGAAAACAGAAATAATTCAAAATGATTAGCAATTGGGTACTGAGTAGCAATCACTCTAAAAAGTGATGTTTTATTTTAAAACATCAATCTTTTTTATTTGGATGTTTGGGCAAAAAAAAAAGTTTAGCAATGTTAAATAAATAGACAAAAATTAAAACAAATAAACGTTTTAAAATCTTTTTAACATTGCCAAACACTTTTGGTATTTTAAAGTAAAACACCAGTTTTTAGAGTGTGATTGGGCCATTTACCTAAAATACTAAAAACCAAGTATCGTATTTGAAAACATTTAGATATTTTGTGTTTCTTCTGAGAAAAAGTGACTTAAAATAAGACAATTTTTGTGTCTTAGGACGAAAATGTCTAAAACTAAGATATTCATTTTTGTAGTGCATTATTGTCTGCACAATATATCAAGAGAAAAAATGTGCACAAACACAGTAAATTTCACTCTGAAAATATGATGTCGCGAAATCTGAATTTCACACGATAAGAGCCTAAATATCAAACGGACAGTCTGAATTCCAGATGATTTGTATTTAAATTCATCTATTTGTCAGAAATTTAATCTCTTATCATCTGAAATTCAGACTTTGGGTTATCGTAGTTTCTAGTGTTGTTCTTGCAGTTTGCAATGCAAATAAAATGAGACGTTACAAAATTACAAATTACAATTACAAAATATTTGTGATTTTGTACATTTTAATCTCTACTCATTTGAATTTTACTAGTTTAAACTGCATTTAGAAAGTGAAGGCATTAAATTAATTGTTTAAAATTTGTTTTGTTAATTAAATGTTCAAGTTTTAATTTGATTTTACCACAGTTTCTACAGATGTTATTTGCGTGCATTGATGATTTTAAGTGTTTTTTTTTAAATTGTATCGAATATTGTGGTATCTGAGAGACGAAGTTATATTATATATTGCACTATTTTACTGAGCTCTGGGTTTACAGCGCAGTGGTCACATTTCAAATTCAACCTCATTTCCATATTGCTTATGTAAATTGTACATGTAAACGTCCTGTAAACGATAGCTAGACACATTTTATTTCATTTATGTATATATATGTTATATTTATTGTACTGCGTGCTTGAAATAGGCATATGTATTTTTTATTGATATTCTACACTGAAAAATTCGCATTGGAATTTGTTACATTTATTACGATTATTTCACTATCGAAATAACATGTATTGTGTTACAATAAATTTAGTTCAACGATGTGTTAAACTGCTTATGTAACTATAACTGTAACTAGAAATTAACTTATTTTTGTTTCACGTAAAATTTGGCTTTTAAAATATATATTTTGTACCTTCACATTTTCAATTCTATTTATTTTAGCAGTTTTCGGTTGAAAAATATTCAAAAATAAATGCAAAGAAAGTTAACGAACACTGTTAATTTAACAAATTAATTCATTGTAAAGTTTAGTTTTTTTATGGACTTCCGTAACTTCAGCTAAAATAATAATGAACTTTCACTAAAAGTCGACATTTAGAAGAGGATTTACGTTTATAACATCCTTGACTGAACGTTTATTAATATTAATACACGCAAAAGATCATTTTTTGTTTGTTATCACTATGTAATACATATATAGATACAACAACAGTATCAAAAATTGTCTTTCTAAATATGTCGTAATTACTATTAGAATATTCCATTACAACCATAAAAAAGAAAGTTTGTAATTTTCTAGGATGATAAACTCAAAAAAACGTGTTTAACCATTTTCATTCAAAGCACTATGTCGCTGTTAGATTTATTGTTTTTTTTGTAATTTGTACTAGTTGGCCTGTACTTTGCCTGCACGCGTTTAGAATATTGTTAGATTGTCACAAAGCATTTTCTATACCCAAAAAACTTTTCAATTCAGATTTGCATTTTACAACGACCCAATTTAGACTTTTAGTTTATTTTTACACAAGGAAATTTTAGTTTTTTTAGTCATTCCAGATTTTCTTAATTGGACGAAATCTTTTGTTTAAAAATGATTGCGACTATACTTTAACTTGCAATGTCATAGTATCATTTAAGTTTATATAAAAAAATAATTGAATTTTAGCCTGTAATAATTAAATTTTAAACACAAATTAGAAATATGTCTTTAAAGAATTTTGAAAAAAATCGAATACTCTAATTTAATTTAAAAACATTTAAACATTGGCAATACGTGAAAGAACATATACTTCTTTTGATACCGATGGAAATGTGTCTACAACACGTATGCATCCAATGCAGCATAGAAAGCTCCACCGACAAACCCAGTAGTTATGAGGACGGAGAAAGAGGATCCCGTGCACAAAGTGCTAAAAGACCGTTTAACAGTTATAGTGTGTACCAACGCGACTGGAAAACCCAAGTTACCATTGCAAGATATAGGGAAGTCAGCAAAACATCAATGTTTTAAAAATATCAATGAACTACCAGCTGTTTATTCAAGTTCCAAAATGCTTTAATTAATCAAAATCAAAAAAAAAAAAACAAAAAAAAAACGATGATTTAAAATATTTTTGAATCATGGAGGTTAATGTATATTTTGCGTAAAGACATGAAAAAAGGATATTAAAAAGAAAAATGTGAGATGTCTACTATTTTATATAAGATTTTATTAAGATTTTAATATTAGATTTTATTGAGATTTATCAGAAAAACGTGAGTTTTTTCGTGTATTAGTATTATGTTTCATTAATTAAGTGGTATAAATAGTATTTATTTCTTGAATGGAAGAAAATTGAACATTATTCATTGTCATTCGCTCCGTATACTTCCTTGTTATTGCGTTCGCAACTAACAAGCCATAATTTATATTAATGTTTATATTAACTTCGTAATAATGTGAGCACAACTCACTTTGTCCCTCGAAACAAATCAAAGCGATTTCAAAGGGAACCGCTAGAGTTCGCATTATATAAAGCGCCCACGCGAAATCATAATTTTGTCAATGGACAGCATCTGGTTTCTTGCAACGTTTTACTTTGCTATTGCCGTTTCAATTAGTCGGACAATTAATAACTTGGGAAATGTAAATTGGACGTCAAGCGGCACACGATTTTGGTGAATCACGAAATTACAAAAGTATCGATTATTCGGGACCGAACTTGCGCTCAATTTTGGTTATATAATTCGATATGAAATTTATTGCACTTGTACGTGCATGTGCAAGTGTGAATCAACGTGTCGTTATTGGTGCGATAATGATCAGGATCTTAGTCCGGGCGAAAGTACGTGTATAATTTAACGTTCGCTCCTCATACGAAATTTATTACTGGCCCGATTTAACAACTTGTGATAGTTCGAACCAAGTTTATGATTTAGTGATGTTGTTATAGAGGTTTTTATAAGGTGAAAATTAGAAATGGAATTGTTCGAAAAAGTTTTTTGCTTTTTTTACAATTTTGTAATGTTAATTTTTGTATGTTGTCAAACTTTAATGAATTCTTGTGATTTTAAAATTTTCTTATGAATTAAAGTTTTTCTAGATTTAAATAATGTTAGTAATTTTTCAAAAATTTATTAAATTATTTCACTAAAAAGTTTACTTCTTTCCCTAATTAAAACAATTTGTTTGAACAATTCCTTATGTTCATTATTAATTTTCTATTTTGTTAATCTTTTATGAATTCTTGTGAATTTACAATTCCCTCGTGAATTAACTAGTTTTTTCTAGATTTAATTCTAGATTAAATTTCACTAAAAAGTTGAGTTCTTTTCCGCAATTAAAATAATTTGTTTTAATAATTTTTTATGTTCGTTATTAATTTATTCATTTTCCCAATCTTTTATGAATTGTTGTGAATTTTTAATTTCCACGACATGAATTAAGTTGTTTTTTCCAGTTTTGAGTAATGTTAGTAATCTTTCAAAAAAGTTAGTTCCTTTTTCTACTTAAAAAAATTTTGTTGGAGAATTCCTTATTAATTATTTCGAGAAAGATAGTCGACAAATTTTATTTTGAAACGTTTTTTCTTGATGAAAATAGTTTGAGTATTTTTTCACGAATTGGTACATAATAAATATCACTAAAAAACTTGCTCCACTCAAACAAAATTTTCATTTACTAATTCTTAATGTTATTTCAAAAAAAATAAACAAAAAATTTTATTTTGAAATGTTTTTCATAAATAAAAAATTACTCAAATGTTTAAACATTTACAAATATTTCTCCAAACCATCAAACTTTGACATTTATTTTTACAAATCAAAACGAAAAAATATCGAAAATTACTCACCCATGATCCTCCCTGCGAATCCGCAGCAGGAAACAGTAATTAAAGTTAGTCTGAAAACCGTAACGAACCAAATGAAATTGGGAATAACTGAAAAATAATTGTCGATATTGTGGTTAAGTAGTTGGATGGCGGGATACATTTTTGTCGCGAGTTGATCGATCGTATGATTATGGGAATGATAAAGCGAAGCAGGAGAATGGTGCAGCGGAGCGTTGTAAATGTGTAGCTCACCCGAGTGGAGGAGGCGTCGGCAGCTCTTTGTCGAAGCCTTGCTTTCCCAGCAACCAATACGTCGGCATTTTGCCTTTACCCTTAACGTCGGTCCGTCCGCGATATTCAATGTAATAACCACCGACTTGCATTAATCGATCCCGGGTCTCCTGGCTCAGATGAATCCGCCAGGGTGCCCCGGTCGACTCCATCCTTGACGCTGTGTTCACGGTGTCACCGAACAAACAGTACCTTGGCATCGTCAGACCCACTACGCCAGCGCAGCAAGGACCTACAAAATTATCAGTAAAAGTCATGTTAGAAATCAACCACAAATTTCTTCATATAGCTTATGACAAAAATTAAATTTCAAGTTACGAGTTATTTATGTTTTTTGGGATTAAAATTTTTTTGTAGAATACGGCAGCCTACGTTAACAGATTTGTGCATTTTTAGTTATTTCGTCTGGAATCAAGATATTAATTTCTGAATTCTAGGGCTCTCTTTTCAAATAATCTTTTTCAGTTCAAAATAAATATCTATCACTCTAAACGTAAAATTTTGAATAACAGCTAGGGTTCATTTTCAGCAAATTTTTACAAGTTGTGACAAGAATTTGAATTTCAAAGTTAAGAAGAATGAGCTTTGTTTGTAAATTTAATTTTACTCTGAAAACTGGTTTTACATAGAATAAGACACTTAGATCTTATTCTAATACACGTTTGTATCACTATTTTTTTATTGTTCTAGAGAGTGGTCTAAATTATTACTTTTAAGTCGTCTAAAATTCAGACTTGATCTAAAAATTAGAGACAGAAATTAAGTTTAAAATTGCGTACACTTTAAATGAATACCATGATATATATGACATGATATTAATACTATTACAGAATATTAATTTTGCATTAACGTGATATCATTAGTTTCAAAATATTTTAAATTGTATCAAGATCAGTTTTTGTTAGTTTTTCATTCGAATGATGATTATCGAAAAACAATTAAGGGTACATTCTACTTTGTTGGTTCAAAAAATAGCTTTTCTTTGAGATTTTTTTTCTACTGTACAAATTAATTTTTTTGTACCGGGTTTTTTGCTAATTATTTATTGTACTTCTAACTATAAACACGAATTTTTTCATTATAAAATATTGATGTTAACATATTAACAAACGGCTTCGTTTTTAGTGCTGCAGCGATTGCACGCCCTCCGCTTGTCCCTCCTCCAGGTCGCTGTATTGGCCCGAAACACTTGAATCAAACGTTATTTTGAAGATAATTGTATTTTCTATACCGTAGACTAGCGAAAACATTTTTCATAAAAAATTAACAAAATGGCGGACATTTGAATGAAAAAGTGAATTTTTTGGGTTTTAATTTTTTTATATTTTTATGAATTAAAAATCGAATTGTTATTCAATTCAGTTTATTCTAGTCTACGGTATAGAAAATACAATTATCTTCAAAACAACCTTTGATTCAAGTGTTTCGGGCCAATACAGCGACCTGGAGGAGGGACAAGCGGAGGGCGTGCATCACTAAGAATGAAGCCGTTTTTTAATATGTTAACATCAATATTTTATAATGAAAAAATTCGTGTTTATAGTTAAAAGTATGATAAATAATTAGCAAAAAACCCGGTACAAAAAATTTAATTTGCACAGTAGAAAAAAATCTCAAAAATAAAGCTAGTTTTTGAACCAACAAAGTAGAATGTACCCTTAACCCCAGCAAAACCACTTTTATGATTATTGACCCAACTGCGAGAATAACTCACGACCAAGATCTACATCTTACTTTGGGAACCAGTAACATATATCTATGTGATTCTGGTAAAACTTTGAGCTTGTTAGTCGACCCATTATGGTCCTTCAGCTCCCAAGTCGTTAGTAAATGTCAAGTTGCTTATATCAGACTCAGACGTCTTTTTCCGTTTCGAAACTTTCTAGCAACTTCCTTATAACTCCATATAACTACTACTTTAGTGTTGTCGCTCTTTGATTATTGTAACACGGTTTATAGTCCATGCGTCTCAAAATCAATGGAACGCCGCATTCAGTTTATCCAAAACACGTTTTTGCGGTATTGCTATGGGATTAGAAAGTTTAATCATATCTCTGATGCATTCATGACGTCTCGCTGGCTCACCATGAAACAAAGATGGATCATGCATATTTCATTGTGTATACACACCCCGCAGTCGGGGTAAATAGGGACACTTTAAAATTTATTTATATTTTTCATTTGTTTATATATTGATACATTGCATTTCATTCAACTAATTACAATGAAGATGGAGTAAACAATCGATAACTATGTACATTTTAAAAATAATATTTGAGTAGTATTAATATTTTGTTTATACGTACACCATGCGTGATGAAATTTTTTGATGCAGAGACAAATGCACGGATTGTAACAAATGGTCCACGTTTTCAACTTGTGGATTTGTTCACTTGCTTTCCACCTTTAGCACAAATAAGTTTGCCCGGCGTTTGTACAATCGTGTTAGCTGAAATTTAAAAAAGTCTTATTTAGGTTTGTGAAAAACAATGTTATGTAATGAATTGAATGAATAATTATTTCAAATTTCAATTAAATTGAAAATATGAGAAACATTGTACAAATCAAGATATCTCGGTTATACACGATTTCAAGATTATCTATGAACAGTTTGATATTGTTAAAATTGTATGGAACCAAACGTGATGGACTGTATGGGTGAATTTACAAAAAGTTTACAATTATTGTTCGCGAACGTTCTAAACAAATATTTCAGTAAAATCTAACATGTATATTACATTAAGGCCAGGTTCTCATTTGAATGAGGAAAAAATGGACAATATTTGGGATTTTTTTGTGACGCAATGAAAAGACATACGAAGAATCGATTTGTGAATTCTTAATTGGTATGTATTCAACTTTATTGGAAAATTTTTTCACATAAAAAAATACAAAATGGCGTCCTTAATCGCAGTTGAAGCCGGGGTCGGTAAAAAAAAAGTGTCCTCACTGCGTACATTGTACCACTT
>JABFPQ010000544.1:0-11129 GCA_022817265.1 Masnerella sp. ZL-2020
GCTTCAATTTTTAGAGTGAACGTAAAAAGTCAAACAGAATCAAAATGTTTTCGAATAAATTGTTTAAAATCAACTTGGCATAATGATAATATTTAGGATCACTAGAAACGAATGTAGAAAAATATCTGTGAATGTTTTATTATCAATCCTTTTATCAAAAATCGTATATGAACATATTTTTCTCTATCAGCTGAATTAAGTACTCAAAATGTTATTCATATTATTGACTACATGTTTCTAAATGTCAAATCTTCAAAGTTAATACGTTATTAGAATCCAAAAATATATATACATTTTCAGCCACAACATTTTTGCAACATAATGTACCAGTCATAAAAAATAATAGGTGGAAGCGCATGTAAAAAAAGGCAAAATGAAGAAAGAATAATGAAGATAAAAAGCAATGAAGTTCGATAAAAAAATATTTTATTTTAACGTACAATTGAACACATATAAAATATGTTAACTCTTATTTCGAAGTAATAATAATAAAAAAAAGAATATAAGATTATACGCTACCATTGATTGTTCTAACTTTACATATGTAAATGAAGGGTAACAATAATTACGAGACATTTTTGTTCTTGAATCGAACGCGAACGCGGGAGCACAATTAACGTCGTATTTACAATTTGTACAAACAACTGCGGATTACTGAACGAACGTGCATCGGAAAATGGAAAGAGTAAGAAAAAAATTATAAACACGTCTGTACTGATTGCCGGGATGATTCACCCGTCAATTAACTAGCGACGAAAAATTCTCAAGCTGTTTGTTCGCTAAATGTTTCTATACAAACTGGAGCTACAAAAGTGTCTTAATTTGAGACATCAAACATCTTAATTTAAGACACTTGTAGTTTTTAGAGTGTGTCTAAACTATAATCCCTTGATAATTAGCATAATTCCTATGACGATTAGAATAATCCACTAAAGAACAGAAAACGAAGTTGTTCATCATTAAAATAAAATATTCTAATGTATAAAAAAATTCTGAAATGAAATGTTCTGTACAAAAAGTGCTCAGACAAAATGAGATCGGCGGAGTAGAAAAGTGTATATTAAAGATACATTAATGTAATATATTGTTTCTCAATTAACTGAATTTAAATATATCTTTAATTTGTTACATCTTAAATGTCCACTTATTATCTTTAAAATCCGAACCTCATACTTGTTCCAAATCTGTGAATCAATTTCTCTCATTGTCAGAATATTTTGAATTGAACGTTCTAACATTAAAAACTATAACCCAAAGTCTGAATTTTAGAGGATGAGAGACTAAATTTTCGACAGATAGTTTGAACTTAAGACACAAATCATCTGAAATTCAAACCATTGGTTTGAAATTTAAGCGCTCATCGTCTGAAATTCAAATTTGGGACATGAAAATTTTAGAGTGAACATTATAAACATTAGTTTTTAGAAATGAAATATTTTATTTTCATTTTTGAAGCTCTTTGAGTTTTTTAAATGTCAGACCATCTATTTAGTATGTAAAATATTTTATTGTATAAGAGACAAAATAAAAAGGCAGTTTTTTGTAATGAAATGATTTTGAATTGAAATATATAAATTTCGTTGAATTTCAAGTTATATAGATGTATACAAAAAAGTGACTAAGATTCATAGCGTAATGTTTGTATTCTGTTTTCTTCTGAGACGCATATCTATGCAATTATCTATTATTTAACTGGATAACAAACATAACTTCATTTTATAGATAATTGACGATAGATTATTGCATAAATGTAACCAATGACTGTTAAAAAAGATGGGACGATTTATCTAGTAAGATTACATGCACACAAAAATCTGATAGTATATTTTCCTATACAAAATGTTACAGAAGAAACAGAGATTTAATTCCAGAATTAATACCATTTTTTATGATAAAATCCAATGTTATTTTTGCTTTTTCTACTATTATCATGATACACGTTGAGATAAAACTATGCAATTTGAGCATAAAACTGTTATTATTTGCAAAATTGACTTTCTGTATAATTTTTAATGGGAAAATATACTATTAATTTCGCTGCCTGTCCTATAAAAAAATCCAAGATGGTACCCAAATAGGAAATTGAAACACGTACCTATCTTGGTTCCTTTAATGGAACCGAATTTCCTACCAAGGTACCTTTAATGATTCCATTATCGGTTACTTCAATGGTTTTATATTGACCCTAAGAAAAAAAAAACCTAAGTAGAAATCCAGATAGGAAATTGAAACAGGTACCTATTTAAGTTTCTTTAATGGACCCTACTACCTACCAAGATTCCTTTAATGGTTTCATAATTTGTTGATTCAGTAAATTCAAAATATCGCCATTGAAGTAACCATTAATGGAACTATTTAAGGAAGTTGGTAGACTGTTGGATTCCATTGAAGGAATCTATGTAATATTAGGGTAATAAGTAAGGGGTAAGTAGTTGGGTTTCATTAAAGGGACCTAGGTAGGTATAGTTGGGTTCTATTAAAGGAACCTAGCTAAGTTTAAAGAAACCTAGGTAGAATTAGAAAAACCTAGATAGGTAGTTGGGCTCCATTAAAGAAACCTAGATATGTACCTATTTCAATTTCCTATCTGAGTTCTTATATACTTGGGTTTTTTTCTTAGGGGATTTTATACAGCGAGCATTGATGGAACCTATGTAGGTAGTTGGGTTCCATTAAAGGAAGCTAGATAGGTACCTATTTCAATGTCCTATCTGAGTTCTTATATACTTGGGTTTTTTTCTTAGGGTGATACAATAAGACACCAGTTTACACGGGACAATATACTGAAGAAGACGACGAAAGGAAAAGCGTTTGAAAATAAAATGAAACCTGCTTTTCCAGAGAAAGAAAAAGAAGACGAGTACACAGCTTTGCGTAGGTTCACATATCAAGTACGACTACAACACACTTGAGCACTAAAAGAACGTTCGAATCACTGAAATGGAGTAACCGCAAGTGGAGTCGAGTCCTCACCTCGACGAAGTCGAACCTGTCGTTGAGGAAGAGGTCGTCCATGGTA
The DNA here is from genome assembly GCA_022817265.1 of Masnerella sp. ZL-2020. Classification (NCBI taxonomy): domain Eukaryota; kingdom Metazoa; phylum Arthropoda; class Insecta; order Hymenoptera; family Scelionidae; genus Masnerella; species Masnerella sp. ZL-2020. The sequence goes on from JABFPQ010000544.1 coordinate 3,020, forward strand.
TCCATCCGAAGCGACGTGCGAACTTAAAGTGAAGCGTAAACTTGACAACGAAAACAGTTGGCACGTGGTCAGCGCGACGCACTGTGCACCGAGTGATCGCGCTCGCGTTGCTGCTTTGACATGGCGAATCGACGAGCGACGACGCACGAGTGTCGCGAATTAGCGTTTGACGTGCGCGAGCCGGGAGAAAACCGCGGGTATTCCCCGCGCAGCATCATCCTTCTGACGCAACCAATATTTATTAATAGCAAACGTTTGCCACTTTTTTTTTCGTCGCCCTTTTTTTCAAGACTTACAAAAACGCCGCGTGGTAGATTATGGTCACGATTTTCCGATCCCCATTTTTACCGAAACTTTGCGTTTAACCTTCGGGTTACCAGGTGGGGCGACTTGCCCTAAGGAAAAAACCCAAGTAAGAACCCAGAAAGGAAATTGAAATAGGTGCCTATCTAGGTTCCTTTAATGGAACCCAATTACCTACCTAGGTTCCTTTAATGGTTCCATTAATGGTCGCTCTATAAAATTCAATATAAAACCATTGAAGATACCATTAATGGTACCATTAAACGAACCTTGTTAGGTAGTTGGGTTCCATTGAAGGAACCTAGATAGGTACCTGTTTCAATTTCCTATCTGGGTTCCCATTTGGGTTTCTTTCGTAGGGTGGTCACCCCAAAATTTGTTTTCGTTCTGAGATTTTGTAAATATCCTATGTTTCTTTCTGCATTTTTTTCGAAATTACTTTTTTGAGTTGTTTTGAAGAACTGTGAAACCTAAACATAAATTACAAACATATTTTTAAAATTATAAACAACACCTAGGAACTTTCTTTCAAACATCATTATTTTTATTAATTTTGTATTTAATTAAAATTATAATGCATATTTTTATTAATAATAACAAAATACAAATAAAACTGTTATTAATTACTGTTAAGGGGACATCCCAGTAAAAAAATGGGAAAAATCAATGAAAAATAAAACAATTTTTTTCCATAATTCGATAGAATAATGGATCGATTTTTATCATTCTTTTTGCAATTCGTTTCGAAATATCCAGGAGACTAAGGAGAATAAATTGTAAAGACAGATTTTTGATATTCATCAACAAAACAAAGTTATTATCAATTAAATGAAAAAATTTCCGGATTTTTACCTTTTTTCCATTTAACTGTTTATAACTTTTTTCTATCGATGAATATAAAAAATCTGTCTTTACAATTTGTTCTTCTTGTTGTTCTGAATATTTGGAAAAAAATTAGAGCTGAATCCATTGAGAATTGCGGTACGCACCTCTTGTCAAACATAGCCTATTTTTTAATACTTATAAAAAAAACAAATAACTTAAACAATTCATTATTTTTTGTATTTTTTATATATGATTTTGATTATATTCACTAAGAGAAACACGATGCAATAAGAATGATAAATATCGATCCATTATTGACAATTTTAGCATTTTCACTGAGACGTCCCCTTAATAAAGTATAAATAATAAAAAAAAATAATAAAAATGAACTATTTTGTGTTTTTTTGTTTCCTTCTTTTGTAAATATGTAATGTGTATTATTTGATTTTAGTACTAATATAACATCATTTATTTAGACTTTATCAGACTTTGTTATCAATTTTTCATTTGACCAATTCGAGATTCGATCACAAAATTTGTTTGGTGATTCATAACTTTACTTTGTTGTTAATGTGAAAAAGTTTATTAGTAATTAATAACAATAAAACTACCTTTTATTATTTTTTCATGAAAACAACTATTATTTATTGAAAAAAAAACAATAATATTGGAGCATAAGTGTGAAAGACCGTCTGGAGCGACTAGGTCGCCCCACCTATAGATACATTCACCCAAAATCCATCTGGGAGCCGGAAGTTTAAAGAAAATACTTAAGATGATTTTTCAGTTTTTTACGTTTCGGCTGTTTTTTTAAGAACTCAAGTAGTTATTGTTGAAATATATTCTAAGAACTAAGATAATCTAAAATCTGAATTTCAGGCAATAAGAGACTTAACTTCCGACTAATAGTTTGAATTTAGGACACAAATTTTTAAATTTTTAAAAATTCTTAAATTTTTGAAATTTTTGAAATTTTGATATTTTTGACATTAATAAAAAGTTAACAGAATATGTTCATTGACAGGCCTAAAAATTAGTAATATGTCAGTTAACTGAACAGTTAAATCCAGTTAACTGAATGATATTCTACACCATAGGTGTCATGGTTGTTTTCTATAGTTTTCCCTGCATTAAATTGATATTAAAAGGACATCCAATAAGCATTTTGACTTTTGAAAGTAAAATAGCAAAAATCAGAATTGATATTAATTCTGAAATTGAATCCCTGTCTCTTCAGTACTATTTTTATAGGAAAATTGACTCTAAGATTTTTCTGGATGCACGTTTGTAAATTCGCCGTAAAAAGAACTGACTGGAAACTAACTCGCAACAATTGAGATGTGAATCAGTTTCATGACAAACTTGTGGTTAAAACAAATGTATCGTTGTATTATCTTATGAGTTTAAAGTTAAAAAAGTTATTCAATGTTTGTAATCATCATTTTTTATTACCTGATTTTGACAAAAAATTAACTGGATTTTTAAAATAATAAGATAAGAAGAAAAATCCTCTTAATTATATGAAGCGGAAAAGTTAAAAAAAGATAAAGTCTTATCTTGTTGCAATTATTGAAATATGATGATTTATGAACTGGAATAATGCTACATGAAATCATATGAAAAATGTAAAGTTTTATTGAAATTCAAGTTCTGTCCGGTTTCGGTTCATCACTATTGTAAAATCTTAACGTTCGATTACTTTAAACAACTAGTGTAGATTGATGACCGTTAAAGAGTCAAGAAATCAATTTATGATTAATTACAAAATCATGTCTAGTGCACTAAAGAATTCAATAATTGTTGAAGCAGAGTAGGGAATTAACTTGTAATTCTTTCATGACTATTTATAATTACAAAAATGCTAGTTTGCTGTCAACTAATACTAGTTTTGCAATCCACGTCTATATTTCTCTGAAAACCCAAAAAAAATTGCAAAACTAATTTAACTAATATAATCCAATGTAACGAAAAAATAATATCATAATATAAAAGAAAAAGCGATAGAGCGAAAAAAATACAAAGAACTGAAAAATGTGTTCTGACAACTTTTGCACAATGCAATTCAAAACAATTAACTCTATTTACATCTCAATTGTCAACGCGTCTATTTCTGCTTTTGTTTGTCTCAACTATAGTCATTTTATCAACCGAATCTCGTTCGCGAATCGGCCGCTCACGTGACGTCACGATCAAGATAGGCTTTTGTTTAGAGCGGTGCCGCGTGCGCGCGCAGTTTTTTCCCCTCGGCGTCATTATTTTCATTAGCGGCGCGCACGTTTTTGCTCGCGAATTATCGGGGATAACGATCGACCATAAATTACGCCAAGCGTCTCCCGATTCATTTATTATCCCAATCATTCAAATCCATTCGTCAGGCAAAAATGAACGACAAGCCGTGTAAACCTGCCGCGAAAACTAAAACAATTTTCTCGGATACAGCCGATTACCTCGAATCGACGCTAAGCAATGCTAATCTTATGCGTAACTTTCAGCGCACGTGCGCGAGGCGAATTATTATATCTCTGATTATGATTAAAAAACAACGCAAAATTCATTTTCTCGATCGGGTGGTAGGTATTTTATCTTAAATGCATTTTATCAAAGCTATTATTTCATCTAACACGCAATGTATCACCCAGTCAAATGATCAAAAACTCATTTTATCACACACGCATTTCATCTCACATGCAATTTATCACCACAGTCAAATTATCACAAACCCATTTTATCAAAAACGCATTTCATCTCACACACAACTTATCACCACAGTCAAAATATCACAAACTCATTTTTTCAAAAACGCATTTTATTATAAACTCAATTCATCTCACACACAATTTATCACTAAATCAATTTATCAAAAACGCATTTTATCGCAAAATCTGTTTTATAGTGCGAAATGATTTTAATTTAAAATTAGCATTACCGATGTTATAAACATTAGGAAAATCATTAACGAAATAAAATGAACTAATGTCATAACAGAAATTTGTTGTTCTACTTGTCACATTTTGGTGCTTAAAAGGTGATCAATTAGAAAATTTTCCTTATTGACTTTTTTATACAAAATATATTTTCTTTTTTCTACTTTATATTACATCTATGATGATAATAATCGTCTTCTTAAATGTCGTAAAAAAAATTTTATTTTTTAATTTAATTTTCTGACATGGAAAAAAATTGTTAATGTATATTTTTCTCGAAGCCATATCTAATTTGTATATAACTAACACACTGAAACAAATTTTGTACTTAAATGGTACGAATCTACAATGTACTCCTTTGAGAATGCAGTGTACTTCGTAGTTACATATGATATACACAGTACACATTGTAGGTGCACAGTATAGATAGTAGATGGGTAGTTAACAATAATGACATAGAAAAAAAAAATTATTGACAGAGTGCGAAATTTTTTTTTTTTTTCGTATTTAGATAGCGGACGAAATTGAAACTATTGTCATCTCGCGGACGGAAATTTCCCAATTTCCGTCTGTTTCTGCGACACAAAAAACATCATATCGGTCTCGGGGGCAGTTTCGCCCTCGGTCGATTTATACTATTTTTGCTTAATTGTGGGTTTGGTACATTTAAGAAGAAACAAACAGAATTTTAACTTTTTACATAAATAGTACTTTTATTGAAATAGAGTGTAATAATTTTTTATTACATGTATGCAAACATTTGTAAAGGCTGTAACAATGTAACATTTATAAAAGCTACGCTATATGCCGATAATTCAAAATCCTCTCATTTTATATTAGCATCTACATTAATATATAGGGATTTCACAATCAATATTATTTTTTTTGCACTATCCGTTATAAAATCTGATTTAATGAAGAGACAGAATATTTTTGCAGCTGGAGTTGTCCAAAATTGATAACATTGCAGTTTTCCAACAATTCGTGTCACATTGCCATTGGTTAAAAAGAAGATATGATCTGAAACTAAAAATATATAAACAAAATTTTTACAACTAAGGAGCGGACAAAAGTGGAACTCATTGTCGCCTAAGTACAAAAAGTTCCACTTTTGTACCGCTCCCGCATGATGAAAAATCCCTCCGGACGCTCGGGTGCACTAGTGCCCTTGGCAAAAATATACTATTATTGAACCCTAGAATGAACGACTAATATGTATTATTTTTATTTTGCATTCATAAATTTCATTTCAGATTTTTTTCTGTTAGGGTCACGATTGACCACGGTGGAACATTTTAGGGCTAATAGTACTTTTACAACCAATTAACTAGGGCGAGTTTTTTATAATTTCTGCAAAAAGGCCAATTGAAATAGAAATTTTTTTATAAGCAATAAAATGTTTTGAAAAAAGCATCAAAAGCAGTGCTAACGGGCAATTTGTACTGAAATTTATTATTACAAGTATTCATTTTAATAAATTGCAAAGCAGATTTGTATGTCCCTAAAATAAAGTTACAATTTTTTACATGTAGGTGATGAAAAATTTTTTAATAAAAAATACATATATCAATTTATTAAGTGATGAGAGATGTTATGTATTTCTATTAGTTCTAGCATGCAAGTTTGGGTAGTAACTGTAACTAAAGTTATAAGTTACGCTACAAATTAGAAAGTTACTGACTTAACTAGTTACTTATTTACTACAGTAACTTATAACTTAACTTAGTTACTTTTTCAAGATAACCATTAACTTTTTGTGTCATAAAAGTCAAGTTGCTATTTACTTTTTACGTAAACAAATTATTTTTTCTATATTAAAAACAATGAATTGTTATTTATTCAAAATCAAAGAAAGATTTTTCTTTAGATGAGAATTCGGACCGATGTACTTATTAATTAAATCAGATGTTTGTGCACCTTCTTTTTTGTTATAAGTATAAAATATGTTGAAATGAATCAATTATACGGAACCAGTAATTATGATTTTTAATATTATGCATGGCATTATAAAAAAATTGTAACTCGTAACTTGTAACTCGAAAATAGTTACTAACTTGTAACTTAATTTAGCTACTTTTGATCCTGGTAACTTGTAACGTAACTAAGTTACAATTTTAGCATGGTAACTTGTAACTTAACTAGTTACTTTTTAAAAGTAACTTACCCAACCTTGAAAACTACTATAATCAACAATACTGACAAAATCTGTAAAACTGACAAAATCTACTAAGGTGACAAAACCAACAAAATCAACAAAAGTGACAAAATTGACAAAAGTTGCAACACTAACAAAATAAACAAAAACGACAAAATCTACAAAATTGACAAAACCAAAAAAATGAACACCAACAAAATTGCTAAAATTGATAAAACCAACAAAATCATCAAAACCGACAAAAAAATTTACAAAGGTGGCAAAATGAATAAAATCAATAACAGCGAAAATACCGAAAAAATTAACAAAACCTACATAGTTGGCAAAACTAACAAGAAAAGTGACAAACCTGACAAAACTAACAAGAAAAGTGACAAAACTGACAAAACTAACAAAACTAGCAAAACTAACAAAACTAACAAAAATGAAAAAACTGAAAAAACTGACAAAACTAACAAAATTCGCACAAGTAACAAAATCAACAAATTCATCAAAACTAATATAACTGAAATCAAATTCAAATGATTTCAGTTAAAAGAACTAATAGAAACAATCATCTAATCCCTTAATTTCTACCAATAAAATGACAAGTCAAATTTGCCCCACTATGACAAAATTGCCCCATTTGACGAAAATTGCATTTTAACACTTTCAAATCACGGAGGAATTATCCATTAAAAAAGCCCGACAGTTTTACAGACACAAAATGTGTCTTGTCAGAAGACAGCAAAAGTGTCTCCGGAAGTGACGTAAACGAGAGACATCTCTTTTAGCGGTGTAACTCCGCGTGACCGTTAACAAGTCGAATTAGAATTAAGGAGTTGATGGATCGCGGCAAACGCGAGAATAAGAGCGGAAAAAGTGCGCGAAAGTAATAATTGTTCAATCAGACGAAGCGACTCGTCTTACGGCGTGACCCAATTTCGAAATTACTTTAGACGGTCGCTGAAAGCAAATTGTCACTTGTCATTATTTTCGCCGTCAAATGGAGCCAACCATTTGACAATGCAACTACCACGAGTACAGCTGGCAACGACCCTATCTCGTTATTTCTCCCTATTGGTTCGCATTAATGGAAATGGAAAACACTGAATCTCAACATGCCGCTATCTGAATCACATGTTGCCAGATAATACTTCCATTTCATGGAGACAGAGTTATTACGATAAAAAGGACATTTACCCGGACAATCAAATAATAACACGAATTTCAATTGCGAACAGAAATCTAATGCTCGTATCTCAGATTCGACGATAAAAATGTAGCCAAAATCATATTTTCGAGTTCGGGAATTAATTATAAATGGATAGTTTTTTTCGAAAATAGTTTTTTCAAATGATTTTAATGATTTTTTAATGTACTAATACGTTTAACTGAATAAAATTGTGTCTTTTTATTTTAAAAACAAACTTAATAAAAAAATAATTACTGATATCCTGATTGAAAACTAACAAAATAAAATTAAAAAACCCAACAAAATCAACAAAAACTACAAAATAAACGACTTTACTAAAACTCAAAAGAGCAAAAACATCAACAATACCAACAAAAATCAACAACAACAAAACTAACAAAAACAACAAGAATACCAGAAAAATCAACAATAACAAATCTAACAAAATCAACAAAGTCAACAGAACTAACAAAATCTGCAACGTTACCAAAACTAACAATATCAACAACAACAACAAACAAAACTAACAAAATCAACAACAATAAAACTAAGAAGTTAACAACAAAAACAACAATATCAAAACAAAAACAACATTGTTACCAAAACTAACAATGTCAACAACAACAATAACAAAACTAACAAAATCAACATCAACAATTCCAACAAAATCAATAATACTAACAAAGTAAACAAAGACACCAAACTAACAAAATCAACAAAACAACAACA
>JABFPQ010000545.1:0-11129 GCA_022817265.1 Masnerella sp. ZL-2020
TCAACGCTAATACTAGCCATTTCACTGCAAATGATAAAACAAGATTATATCATTAATTTGAGTAATGACAGCTTTGAATCAATAGGTACTTTCTCGAAAAAAGACATTTTTCAAAATGTACTCTATAAAGTGAGACTCGTCGATATATGCAACGGTATGCATATAGCTTTATGTAAGTCATTAGATGACTAGTGAATATTTTTAATTTTTAACTTAGAATATCGCGAAAGCTGATGTCATTTTTACTTTTCATATTGGGGAGAAAATTTACTATTCATTTTTAGAGTACATAAAATTTGTGAGTGAAATATTACGTTGTTTGAGATCCTTCACTTTCGGCTCGATTACTGCCTTCACTCTTCCTAAACAGTGGATTGACTCTGCTTTTTCTTCGCAGAACCACTGTGGACGAATTCCCATGTGAAAGAGACTTATTGCTCGACTCGTTTCCAGACTCATTGTCGGAACACTCTTCTTTTTCTTCAAGTCTCGAAGCTTCTTTTGCATTTTCTCCGTCAGAAAGACTACTTTCCGATCCGCTTTTTGCTAATACTGCTAAAAAACACGATTTCGATTATATTATCAGATATATATGTTAATGTATAAATTTGAGCGATACTCTAAAAAATATACGAAATTTACCAGACTCTTCAGCTGAAATACTCATTTGTTTCACTAGTTCGTTGACTCTCTTTTTCGTGTCTTCTTTGTTCGGTTCGTCCTCGTTTTCTTCTTTGTTCGGTTCCTCTTTTTTACTTCTGCTTGTATCTGCTTTGTCATCTTCTGCTGGAACTTGTACATAATCCATTGACCACATCTGTTGACAAAGAAAAACATAAGTAATATACATGTAGATTTTGGGTTCAATTTTGTTTGAATTACTACAAACAAATAAAGACATACCCGAGCGACGCCATCTGTCGAACCAGTCATGATTACGTTTTGAGAATCCCATTCGTGCGTTTGACTGAATTCGACGCACAAAATCTGTTGCATTCGATCAGCACGGCCAACACATGTATTCACACTAGCTAATTCTTCGCCATTTATACTCCAGACATGTAGCCAAGTCGCAGCACATGTCGCAATATCACCCTGCAAATTATTTTAGAAAAATTTCATAATGATTTTGCATGCAGCAGAATAATTTTAGTTATTGTAGTACAAATAACTTTATGAAAAAGTATTACTTCTAAGAATGAAAATACATTTCATTTAGTGGGGTATTTAAAATCGTTTTTCAAAATATTTGAACAAATACAAATCAAATTTGAACAAACTTTATTAAAATAAAAAAGGTAACGTAGTAAAAATATCTTACCGTAGAATTATTAATAGCGACAGCGGCAACAGGACCAGCATGCCCGCGTAATTGACGAACAAAAAGGCATCGAGACAAGTCCCAGATAATAGCAGTGCCATCCCGCGATCCGGAAACAATAACATTATAAGCTGTGCTCGAAGCTAAGCAAGTTACTGCATCCGTATGACCATATAGACACTGTTTTATCGACAATTGTCGTCTGGTATACTCCCAAACAGTGACAACCTGTTAAATCAATTCAATTAATTATAGACATACATTTTTAGCTGCTTACATTGATCTTATAAACGAGGAACATAAAACCAATATACATTACACTGGTCGCTAAAACAAAAAAGTTGCAATTGTGTTGCTCTCACTCTAAAATCTGGTGTAGTTTGGTAAAAAAAATAGCTAGTGAATATTTTCAGGATTTATAGATTGTTTTAATTCATTGCTGTGAAAGGTTGAAGTTTAAGATTTAAACTTTTCACTCAAAAATATTTTTTTAAGAATGAGTACCAACATGTTTCCTTGAAAATGCCAAAACTGTAGTTTTAAAAGTATTAATTTGGAATTACCGAACTCGTTCCGGCCGTAACAATTAATTTCGACGATGGACAGACACAAGCAACAATTTCGCCACCACTTTGTATTGTTGTTTCTGATACGAAAGTTGCCTTCTCGCTATCATAATTGCCTATCCTGAGAGATAAGTCAGCAAAGCCCCACGCGACGTACTTGTTGTAAGACGGAGGTATCAAGCTTTTGTTCTGCTCGACCGCTAAAACGGCTTTGTCGATATGCAAAATTTGACCAACGGGACCTTTAAGCTCTGTAAATTTTTATAAATGTAATTTCTGCTCTTCGTTTATTCATACTAAACAATTAAGATGATAAAGAGAAATTCTGAAACCTTTAATTGGCTGCAGCGATGGTTTCAGATTGTCCAGGTAATGAAAGAATAACCTATCGGAGGTGTTGAAACTCAGGCCAGGTGTTATAGGACTTGGATCAATTACACTGATTCTTTGAGACATCTTTTTTGCAGGGTGCGGCTTTTTAAATAGCTGCTTTGGTATTTGACCAAAATTATTGATAAAACCTATTGTAGCGTTTTTCTTTAGCGGATCATCAATGCTGAAATGATTTTCAATTACAAATTTATGTTACTTTTTATAAAAAGCGTGTTATTTTAATTTATAACCGAGTTGATAATTTAAAATTAACATTTATCTTTTTTATGAACATTTTCGTTCATAAATTATAATTTGAATTTATTTTTATTTTTATTCTTACTTATAAATATCAACGTTCCCCTCGTAAAAAAGATGATGGAAGACATTGACCGCGTCCTCGGCCGCAGGACCATTTTGTTTGTAACCAAAAATGAGATCTATCCACTGATGTAAATGTTGGGACACGTAATCGCATTCCAGGGCTAACCTATGCACTCGTATGAATTCACGTGGATCTTGTTTGGCCCAAGGTGGATGTACAATATCCCCAAGTTGTACTCCGCTTTGCTTAGAACCTGTGCATTTATATTTATTTATGAATATTGTATAAACCTTCATATATTTCAGAAAATCCTTGAAAATATTATGTATTTTATGACACGATAATTAAAACTTAAAATTTATACCAAGTGGTATTACCTAAATCAAAATGATTTGAATTGACCAGAAATTCGGGTAAGTAGAAAAATTCGGGAATTAATTCCTTAACATCAGCCATGTTGTGTTTTGAAGCAGAAAGCCAGGCTTCTTTTACACTGTTAAACATTCTGTCGGCAAGATCGAAATGTCCCCCCTGAAAATAAAATTAATGTAATTTGTTTCCAACAGTCACAAAGTATTCGATTTTGAATTCAATTAATGAAAAAGTTAAATCAATAAACAGTATCAGTTAGGGCTATATACCTGTAATCTTAAAAAGTGTTGCGTAAAAGGTTCCATACGAACTAAGTAAGAGCAAACAATCATGGCCGAGGAATAATGAGTCCCGTAATGATATGGAGGAGTTTCCCCATGTGGATCATCCCACTCTTTAAATCTGAAAACCATATTGTTGATAATACATTTAATAAAATGAGAATTGCATTAGCAAATGCAAATGAATGTACCTCTTTTTGAATTGTAAAAGTCGTTCCGGGCTTTGTGCTCCCATTGGTTTACCAAAGTCTCTAAAAGTTGCAGGGTCTGTCAGATCAAGCTCATCGCTATCATAATCAGCCAAAATCCATGGAAATATAGGATATTGCATCAAATCGTTGTAACTTCGACCCGCGAGAGTATTTAAATGCATCAAGTATTGGAAATTTGATATTTCTCCTCGCTGCAATAACAATACATTATATACTTTTTGTTTGATTAACAATTTTATTTGGCACTGTAATACGAATATTTATGAACTTACCACCCATCTTTGAGTGACCGACGTTTCACCAATGATATTTGAGAGCAGACCTGTGGCTTGTTCGACACTTGCTGTTCTTTTTTGTCCGGCAACTGACTGCTGTGCGCTGTCTGCTATGGCAGTGGCAAAAGTCATGAATCGCTGGTAAACTTTGTTTCGGACTTTTCGAGGGAAAGCTAGTAAATAATTGCGACCATCTCCACTGAAAACTTCTAAAGCCATTGGTTGTAGAAGATATCGTCTTTTATGTACTTCCCTAAAAATTTTAATACAAAGATATTAAAAGGTATATTGCAAAAACTTTTGATGTTATGAAATTTGCCTTCAATAACTAAATTATTTGGAATGCTAGTGAATAATGCAGAGACGTCAAATGAAATCGTTGTGTAATTGCCAGGGATGTTAAAATTATTAATGTGCTCTAAAATAAACAGTTATTGTAAAAATCATTTTGAAGATAAACAAAATATACCTAATGTCTTCATAGTTAAATTTTGAGCACTGCCTCATAGCACGAGATCGTCTAGGAGATCCTGGAGATGGCAGAATTGGCTCATACGCTTCTGGCAAACTTTCAATGTCTCTGATTTCTCGAGATTTTAACAATGTAAAGCCATCGATGACGTAAAAATGTTCTTTGCCAAATAGCAATAGCCCTTCTGTCGTGTCTAAACCTTGTATCCTAGCACACCGGAACATATGGCTTATCTATGAATAAAATTGCATACATGAATAATTATATAACAAATGTACTTTTTAAGTTGTATATATAGGGAAAAAGGTTAATATACCTTTTCATGTTCTTCCAACAAACGAAGCAAAGTCTGATTGTCGGGAACACTTTGATTGTTTTCTTCCTCTTGTTCATTGTCTTCGGTAGTCTCGTCAGGTTCACTTGCATGTCGCTCCAAAGTGCACGGCACCATTGGTGGCTCACTTTCCGTCGAACCAGCATTCATACTCAGTGGAACTTCGTCCATCATAGGATCTTTTTCCCGCTCAAACATGCCTGACGAATTTCCTAACTGCTTCAAATAATATTCTTTGCTATCCATGCTCGTTGCTACTTTGTACTTCAATTGTTTCTGAAATATGTATTTTCCAACATTAATTTGAAATTAAACTAACATACAATGCGATCAATTGGTCTAATTAACTTACATTATCAGGATGCTCCAATTCAGGTCTATACGGATAATGGATGTAAAATAGCTCATTTTTCATCATTTTCTTTCGCATTCTGCAAGGACCTTCTGTCATATCCAACATCCATTTATCCAATTTTGTTGGTGTGGGAGGACCCCACAAACCACGTTCTCTAGTTAATTCTGTTTCAGTTTGCAGCCATTCCTAGTGTAACAATCAAAAAATAGTATTATCAAATATTACAACGTGACGTATAATCCAATTACCATAAATTTGAAAATAGTATTACTTGATAAACGTAACGTTGCGTATGTTCATTAGTTTGTTGATACTGCAATCTTTTAGCAGCTGCAAATTCTCGTACTAATGCCACATGTTGCTCAGTCCACTGTGCAACTGTGTTTTGATGCAGTCGAATTTTGTTCACTCGGCCAGATTCATCTTTTTTCACTTTTGACCTACTTGCTAGTCTAGTCAAACCACCCGTAACTCTTTGTATTTTCTATAAATAACATTCAAAAAAATCAAATGAAGGATATCTTAAAATTATACAAGTCCTATGAAATTAAATAGTTTGCATTTTATAATGTAAAGCTGAATTTCTTATTAATAATGTTTTTAGAAATAAATGTTATTTAATTATATACTCACAGATTGTATCTGATTATGTAATTCCCAAGGAACCGCACCCCTGTAAGGAGCTTTTGTCTCAAGTGCAATATAATTATACCAAAGCCTAGATGCTGCCTCGTGTACGTGTTCTCTCAAGCTCGTCAAATCGGGAGCTCTTTCATTGCCCATCGGAGGGGGTAATGTGATTTTAAAGACCTCTTCAATAGCAGGTTTTTTGCATACATAAAGTTCTTCCCACACCCTGGTGGCAGCAACTGCTATCAAATTGTTGCCCTGGTGCGAAGTTAGCCGATCATCGCTTGATTCTACTTGTGGATTAACGTGCCATGTCGTTTTCATATTTGTGTCCAAAAGAATTTTTATATCCGCCGTTAACTGTAGTAAACAGTAGGTCAGACAACCCACAAATTCTAGTTCGTGATTTCCAGCACCAAATACTAATAACCTGTGAAATCTTATTTTTATTATCTTGAATATTTATAATAATCGTGAGTATAATAAACTACTTTTGGCAAACATTCTAAATAAAGTTTAAGTAGGCAATTAACCTGTGGTTGGTTAATTTGTGTAGAGCTTCCAAAACGGCCATTTGATCTGCAATTGAGTCGGTTGTTCTTGACAGTAAAAAAAGGATTGTCCTGTTCAAGCAATGGTACAATCCTTCCATGCTTACAGCACCTTGTCTTCTTTTGGCTTGGCCGATTAATTTGACAATAAAATCGAAAACATCATGCGGTTCTTTAGTCAAAGATCCTATAAATATAATCCAGCAAAATTGAGTAAAAATACAATAATCATAAAGTAAATATACAGGGTGACCCATTTTAAAAGATACAGTGAATTTTTCTAATAACAAGGCATTTTTACCTTGCCAAAGTTTATCGACAATTCTTGCAGTGACGTAACAAACGTTATTTGTTATGTTATTGACTGATCCACCGGGCACAACCGGTAAGGCAGCCTGTTCTCCGATCAAAACGTCGGCAACCAGTAGATGTTCCATCAGGATAGTCAAAATTTCAGTTTGATATTGTGTTTGCTGACTTGTTGAAGCATGTTCTGGACCAGCTTCAAGCACGAGATCAATAACAGGGGAAGCTTTAGTGCTAACTGGTAAAGATAAGGAATCGACGATAATGACTCGCAAGAAGTCCATCACAAATTTCCGAGCTGGATGGTCTGTCAGACCAATGTCTTTCGAAGGTGGCTGCACTAGTACAGATTCCTATTATAATAACAAAACCATTATGAAAATTTGTTTTTCAAAATTAATAATAATGATTATTATTATGATCATAAATTTTAAAAATTACTGGTCTAAATGAATCAGAAAAATATACCTCATCAGCCGGTGTACTGGCACCACTGCTATCCGGACTGCCATTCGTTGACTTAGGAAATAAAGTCGAGGCTAACGCTCCAATGACTTCTGCCGACATGAAAGCTTGCATAAAGTCTGTAAAATTGTGATACAGGAAGAACAAAAATTGTATTATCGTTACTGGGTAGTCGTTAAGCCAATTAGGTAATGGTTTAGAACTGAAACAAAAAAACGGATTACTATTGTACATTGACTATTATAATGACTTCAAAATTGAAAAGAGCCTATTACTAACCAGCTGGAATAACTATTTATCATAGTTCTGACCATAGTCAATAAAGTGACAACAGCTTCTGGACAAAGATTGATTCGTCCAGCAAAAGATGAAAGTGAATGATTCGCTGGGACACCGAACATAAAATTCCAAACGTTGTCCAAGTCCAACTAAAGAAAAATAATTTGTATAATAAATGCCTTAAATTCGTGTAACTAATAAATTGCAAACATACTTTTGAGTCTGCAGGCAGTAATTTAATTGGTTGACCCATCATCAGGGCTATAAAGAGAAAATATAATTCCGGAACAAGCTCTACGTGTTGAGGAAGTAACCACCCTAAATGTTGGAAACCTGGTACATGCAGACCGGTTGATTTAGTTTCTCCTCCGCTCATTTGAGGATGACATCCTGAAAGAAAATAATGCTTCAATATCTTATTTGTTTATCTTCGAAATTGTTGATATTTCATGTTAAAAATATACCTAGAGCTAAGGCGACTTTGTTATGATCCGTATGCCTTAACCAACCACCGTTACTGGTACCTTCTTTGAATCTCTGTAAAATCGACTGAATCGAACACATAGCCACCAAGATACGTAAGCCCCACATAACAGTAGTGCTGTGTAAATTGGACTGCAGAAATAATAATACCCAATCAAGGCCTAACACTCGAGCAACTTCTTCGCACATGCTGAAAAGTAAAAAGGATGTTTTAATGAAGTGTTTTTTTTTGTAATTTCATATTATTTTTACTTAATATAAATTCTACAAACCTGACATTGATTTTTGATCCATTAAATAATAAAGAATGTAACAATTGCAAGCATCGATTTCTTAACAAAATGCTTTCTCCTTCACCTTCTTTGGGACCTTCATTTTCTCGAGGAATTATGTGTTTTTCTGATGTTATTGGTAATGTAGCAACAATATATTGACCAAACCTATAAAAAGTTACAAATTATTTCATAAATTTCTTTTATTTTGATGAGAAATTGTTTAATATAAAAAATTGTATTTTTTAATAAATAGACTACCATAATAAATCTGCTTGACGTGGTTGTCCCAATAAAATACTCAGCAATGACAAAAGTACTTGTCTAGTTGAATTCTGTTTGACATCACTTAAAATGTGCAACAACTTGTGAACTAACTGCAAATCACGCATTAGTCGAAAGTTGGTTCTTTTTTCACTTGATTCTGCTATAAGTTCATACAGGTGATCTAAAAGTGATCGCAAAAGTTCACCAGGAGCTTCATGCCAAACCTGAAATACAAATATATTATAAATGAATTTGGTACAAAGTACCCATTACTCATTTTTATTTAGTTACTTTTTATGTTAAACTGGTTATAAATTAATAAACATAAATAAAATCTGTATAATTACTTGAAGATCACAAAGTAAGTCTTGAAAAGCTGTAACATTTGGAATGGCACTAGTTTCTCGTCCACTATCAACTGTTCCAACCAAACTAAACGTTAAGTGCAAAATATGACTGTTCAACAAAGGACACTTTCTCCTCAATAACATCGCCAACGTCTGGTAACCACGACGCCTGTCCATTTCTTGTTGAGCGGTTTGATTCGACCGTACAACGCATACCAGAGCTTTTACTGCTGCATAAAGTGATTCAACATCTTGAGCCATTGCAATTAGCCCTATAAAACAAGCACAGTTCATAATTGAGTGAATTTATTCAATAATATTATTAGGGTTGGAAAAAAAATCTGATTTAAATTATGATGTAAATCAACAATTCCAGCCTATAGGTTGAAAAAAATCATGATTTAAAACACAATTTAAATAAATTTTTCCAACTCTAAATATTATAATTGTTATCATTAAAAAATACATATTTAGAATTTCGTACCTAACAATACAGAACATCCTCCAACATTATCGATTACGATGGCAACAGGTCGTGGATTAAAAACACGCACTCCAAGATAACCCACTACAACACCTCCAAGTGGTCTAGCAGGTCCACTTAAATGTCCTGCGGAATTATGCAGCACTCGAATTGGGGTCGCATTTTCATGCGAAGACATACCATGCTAGAATCAATTGCAACAATCTATTATTCAGAATCTTCAAATAATAATTATGTGTTTCACTACAGAAATTCAATAATAATATTCTACCTGCTTTGCAATGGATTGGTTATCGACTCGGCTGTAAACTTTTCTTATTTTTGCATGGGTTAATTGAGACATTGCCTTGGCATTTAAACCAAATACTACTTTCTCCTCTGCTACTAATGCTGGTAAAGGTTCTGGACCTTGTATAAAATCGATCAAAAATTAGTATTAAATTCATGAGGATTAAAACTACGATTTTGATTAAAAACAATCCAACTCATATTTGCTTTCTAAATCTGTTTAATTCAGAATTACTCTGTTGAATTGAATGTCCAAGTATAAATGAAGTTGTTACTTATATTTTGAATCCAAATATGAGTTGGGTTGATTCTAGTTGGACCTGTTGATATAAAATTTGTTGATATTTTTCTGCAGTTGTATATTTGGAATTTACCTGATAATTGTGGTGCTTGTAAACTACCCATATAATGAGGTCCTAATTTGAACAAAGTCATTACACTTTGAGCATTAAAAACTTCTTCTACTAAATGACAAGGGCCCTGCTTCCAGGTCAACCTTGAATTTCGATACCAACAGGGAGGTGTCCCTATATATCCATAAACTTGCGAAGGGACAGTCAGATTGGCTGCTCCTCCTCCAGGTGATTGCGATATATAGTGAAGCTAAAAATTCATAAATATAATAAATCAAAATTTTGAAAGATTTTATATGTGTACTCTCTACTTTTTTCTTTTTTCCATGAATAAATTCAAAGGAAATTTTGATTAAATTTCTCATAATTTGGTCACCTTTTGACTATGGATATGTTGTCCATCCAAATAAAGTGAAAATGTTGAGTTTTTTAAAACTGCTCGATTTAAAACAATTACGATATGATGCCATTGTCCTTCGTGAAGCAGGTCTGGATACCAAACTCGAGCTACGTGTTCGTTCGGTGATTCAGGTTCCCATTCTCCTACGTCTAGATTCAAAATATTTATTTATAAATATTTTTGTTTCAAAAAACATGGATTGGTTTAATTTAATTTATTTTTAATTAGGGTTGTTAAAAATGATTTAAATCATGATTTTTATCCACCTATAGGTTGAAGATTTTTATTTAAATCATGATTTAAATCAGATTTTTTTCGCAACCCTATTTTTAATTATACAACTTATTTTACCTTGAGTAATATGAGTTTCTTGTGTAGAAACGATAATTGATTTATCTCTTGTACTCAATATGATAGTAATGCATATTAGATCCTGTGATGAAGTAGGAGAGGTACGAACCAATGTCAACAGTCTCACACAATGCGGATCTTTTCTCGGATCACTGAATTTATCAACACAAATCCATGTACTGTATGTTAATCCAGTTTGTGGAGGAAATAATCTGTCACCTGTATTTTCAAAAATCCCGTTAAATACATTCAATTATAATACCATTGTCTACGATGATCTTATATACATATAATTTGTATTCTTATTATAATCGAATTTACCAGATCCGATTCCACCGAGAACGCTGGTATCAGCTGCAACTATTGTTGGCGGAGTTGTACTTTGAGGAGCAACACTTGGAATGTAAAGACACGCAAAGCCCTCTGCGCTCATATCTAATTCAACAAAAGGTGGCAAAGTACAGGAACCATGGGCTCGAAAATCTTTCGGCGTCGTCATTGATACAAGAGTTTTTATCCGGGTTAAAGGCACAGGTCCGCCTCTTGATTTGTTTGGTTCAATATCATCCAATGATATACAACAGAGTGGGTCACCAAGTCTTAAGAATTCACTGCAAAAATAAGCATGAATTTATCAATTTCTCATTACTGTTTACAAAATAAAACATATAATTACTGTTCCCAAATTGTTCACATCAAAATTTTGGTATTTTTATAATCAATTTTTTGGCTTTCAGGAGAAATAAGTTAAGTATATAAGAATCTAAT
>JABFPQ010000546.1:0-11127 GCA_022817265.1 Masnerella sp. ZL-2020
TTTGCACGCAAATAGCTAAAATTTAGTTCTTGAAGTTTGCGATTACTCGTGAAATAACAGTTGTAGCACTTTAAAAAGGTCAAAAATGAAAAGTTTATATAAAAATTAGTATGATTTCATGCATAAGTCATTTTTTTCAAAAAAGTCAGTTAACTGGTTTTTGCTTTCTGCCACAGAATCAATCAAATTGTGTGACAATTTAACGTATGCACATAATTGTAAATTTTTCGAAAAAAGTTGAATGAAAATTTTTCTTATTGTAAGATTACTTATGATTCTACATAAACTATGTCCAATGTCGTTGTTCAATGCAGGTTCAAACATCCAGCTAGTCGCATACCGTTCAAAAGTATACAATCATCTATGCAACGATGGATTATAAAGGGAAAGACATGTGGAGCTGTTAAAGATCTCTTGGAATTTTGCGACGCAATAAAGCAAAACAATTTCGACTACGATCGAGGGAAATTACACGGCGAAATTGTCAATAATGACAAAAATAATCCTTGCATCGCATTATACAGTCCGACATTGATTCGAGACATTGTCGGAGCGAGAGATTTCGAAGCCGGCACATTATACGCAGACGCGACTTTCAGCGTAGTGCCGAAGAAATTATACAAAAACAAATCAAGGAAAAAGCAGATGTTTACAATCGTGATAGTACATCGAAATGTTGTAAGTATTATTATCTTTTGTTTTTATTTATTCAATTTTTATGATTTAAATGTATCCGCCAAAGGCGTCATAAAGGTTTATTCACGATGAATTCTCCGTATAATTTATATTTCGTTGCGCCCATTTCAATAACATGGG
The DNA here is from genome assembly GCA_022817265.1 of Masnerella sp. ZL-2020. NCBI lineage: Eukaryota > Metazoa > Arthropoda > Insecta > Hymenoptera > Scelionidae > Masnerella > Masnerella sp. ZL-2020. The sequence continues at coordinate 817 of JABFPQ010000546.1, forward strand.
CGCAACGCAAAGAGGCCTCAAACGGTGACCGACATCTATTTCACAAGTCACTATTTCACGTGAAATTTATAACACGGGCCCATTATTTCACGGCCCTGTATTTCACGTAACATTATTTCACGGCACTCTATTTCACGTACCGATATTTCACGGTCAAATATTTCACATGTTTTCTTGTGCGGATATTCACATATAAATATAGGGGGTAGCGGGATAAGATAGTCGAATCGGCCCTTCGAACGAGACTTTTTCATCCATTCAGTCCTATTCTAGGCCACGAAAAAACATGTTCACAGATCTACAAGATCTGCACGCACCCTCGAGAACATGTAAAAATTCGTTTTTCCACTTACCAATCTTCGTTGTGATTATGTCATTTTTCCGCGTGTACTTTGTTGCAGTAATTTTATTTTAAGAAATAATACAAATGATTTTAATCAAAAGATTCAAAAAGCTGAAGTTCTAAACTTCACTATACAAAAAATTGACCTTCTTTCGACGGATGATGTTAAAGTTATGTACAAAAAAATTCAAAAGTATACAGTTTTTTTTTCAAATGGCGATAAAATTGACCACTTCTGTCGGATATCGATGTTTTTTTTAAATGTTTGAAAAACAGAAATTTTTTGATTCTGGAACGAAAATATAAAGAATGTATGCTCAAAAAGTTGTTTCATTGATGTAAAGATGACTGATTTTTTTTCAATTTGTTTTTTATTTGATCAATTGAAAGCAGCGCCATCTGTTGCGGGTTAAAAACGATTTGCAACAAATGGGTCGAAAAGTAGACACTTCACCCTTGAATTTAAAAAAAAATCGAATTTTTTGGACGAAAATTGTTGTAGGAACGAACGTTTGAAAAATAGCATATTTTTCGAAAATTTTAGGTGATCCCCCAATTTTTTCGCGGGGTGTGCTATTTATATTTTTGTTTGGTACGTTCATTTAATTATGTATATTATATTATATTATTGTACATTTATTTATTTTACTGCAATAATTCCATAATTATTTATAGTACATTTTCGAATCGTGTTCTATCTGTCCTGTGAAATTCAGTTATGTGCAATAAACACACCTGTGAAATTTTGTCACCTGTGAAATAAATGTTTGTGAAATAAAGGGCCGTGAAATAAATTTCTGTGAAATAGATGTAGGGAACCCCTCAAACACGATGACGGGAATAGGTAGGAAATAAGAAAATAAATAGAGAAGTAACAGAAAGAATAAGGGAATAGAAAAAAGTAAAAAGGAACAAGGGAATAAGCAGCAGTAAAGTTTACTAAAAGAAAAATCACTTTGAATATTTGAAAGTTGGCGCTCGTACATGTGCACGAGCGCGTGATCTAATTGTAAACAATCTTCTTCTTATAAATAAAGAATTTAATGAATTTTAAAAATAATATTTGCTTTCAGATAAATAACGATATAGTAATTAGATTTTTCTTGACAGTTGAGCGGCCAAAAGTTAAAATATTTGTCTCCTCAAAATGGAAAAGCGTGCTTTCGGCTTCGAAATTTGATTTAACCCATTATCATGATTTCTTCACACATTTATATCGAAATTGTCTTAAGGTGAAATGCGATTGGATGCTGAACTCGGAATTGACAACAACTCAGTTTTAGTAGCATTTGTTAAATACTTATGTTCTGATTATATAATTGTGTGATTTGTTTAAATGATTATTTGTTTTGCAAAAAAGACGGCTGAAACTTACAACATTAGATTGTTGAATATTCAGTAATCTAGATTGTAGAATCAACAGTTGTGGATAGTTAATTATACAGTCGAGATAGTTAATGTCAAAGTGCGAATATCGATTATAATCTAGATAGTAAATCTTACTATCCAGACTGTTGAATTAGCCATCTGTTTTTTAATAATATGGATATGGGTGATTTCAGAATTATCTACCAATTTCAGCGAAAAAAAAAATTATTTTCAAAGATCTCTAATTTCAAGTTTTTATTGATGAAACATAACATGAATATAACCAACAATATATTATCAAACGTAAAAACCCTTAAATATTGTTATAAACATGACAAAATTCAAATGTAAATTATTAATGTCCACGGTGATTACAATGTGTCCACGGTTACAAGCAATTACAAGCAATTTTTACGTAATTTTTGACATTTTAAAATATTTAAACATTTTGGGTTGAACATTTCAAATTTTAAATGTTACATGTTGTTTTTTGAGTGGAGGTTAATGGACCGGAAGTTTGTACGGAGTCATGAATGACAGGTTGTACGAAGTCGTGAAAGTGTCGAAGTCGTGAATGTACGAAGTCGGGAAGTATAGTATACCTTTATTTAGACCTTAAAAACATTTAAATTAAATAACTGCATTAGAAAAATTAAAATTATATTGCTTTTAGCTATTTTAAACATTTTGACCACGGTGGTTACAAAATCCACGGTGATTACATATTGATTTTTTAAAGTATATTATAATATTTTATATATTTCCGACGCACAACTTTTAATATAGTGTTTTAGTAATAAAATGCATTATTTTTTGCCGCGTTTCAACGTTTACATAATTAACCATTTTGGTAAAATAGTGACACAGAAATTACACGATAAAAATCTAACTCCAATAATATTTAAATCGGCAGTAAAAAATATAATAATAGCACGTATTGTTGGAGTATTTGAATTTGGCGCTTCAATACTGTCTCGTTTGACTTGATGGCGCTGTGTCAGGATGCACTCAGAGTGCTGCGCATGCGCGAGGTTGTAAGCCGGCTCGCGCGGCGGACTCGTGTTATTCCTCTACGACGGTTGTTACAGAGTGTACACGAGAGTGAATAAATACCGTTTAGTTAAAAAGCTTATACTTGTGTTTATTTCATTATAGTCGAATTGCAACCTGTAGTCTCCCAACAGGTTATGGGAGCCAGTGAGCTTTACTGCGCGAACAAGCGGATTTAAAATTATTGAAATTGCGGGAGCTGCAGTGCTTTTTCTGGAAAACGAGTGGGAGAAAAAGTTTGGCGGGAAGACGGAAAAAGAGTGTCGTTATTACGAGAGTGCGATTTCTTCTGCGTTGTAAGTAAAATTGTGTAACAGTGCTTGTGTTAATGGAATGTGTGAATTGAGATCGGTGTGGATGTGTTTTGTGAAAAATAAGTGTTTGTCTGTGTGATGAGTTTGGGATGCGAGGGTTTCAATGAAGACGGCCATATTGTGGGGCATGTAGAGGCTTGTTTGTTTTTCTAAGAAAAACAAAACAAATTATTTTTACATAACAACTAATAAAATGATTACAACTTTAAGGAAAATGGATCAAAATATGTCCGAAACCAATAAATTGATACAAAAATGTAAACTCCTACTGGACATAGACAAGGACAACTCGGACAAAGTATTAATATCTATTGACGAAAATTATTTAACGGTTAAATTTGAATCAGGTCCTGAAATTAAATTAAGTACGTACAAGTATAATACAAATATTATACACATTTATATAAATTAAAACGACTGTATAACGATGGTGAGCTCGAAATCGTAATAAGTGAATTTACAATTCAAACGATGTGTTTACAAATAAACGAAATTCAAACGATGTGTTTCTTTTAAGAGGGATAAACGAGTGTTTAGACGATGTGTTTATTTACGAAGGAATTAACGAATAGTTTTATGATATATGAGTGAACGATTAATAAACGAAAATTCAAGCGCCATGAAGTGACAATTACACGCGGATATATATACTCTGTGTTCTGGGTTGCTGGGACTGAATATAATTGTGTTCATTATTGAAGGTCCAAGTAACTAGAATTGTTTTGCGAATACACGTGTGTTCCGTGTATAAAACAAAACAATTCTGTTTCGAGTCATTTCAACTTGTGTTCGGTTGGATGGTTCAGAAGCACGAATTCGAGTCAGCCTGACCTATACATGATAAAATAAATTATCATAAATAATTTAACCAAATTATTTAATTTTAGGTCGTAAATCTTTGGAAAGTTGGGATAAAATACATGCCGAAGTGGCTGAACAGTTCAAAAACCAGAACCCTACAGAAAATCCAATTGTCACAGATCAAAATCAACAAAACGATGGTAACGAGGAAAATGTAAACAATAACGAGAGTGACACAAATATTCCATCAAACACAGAAGAAGATGAGGCGGTTAAAATTATACAGTCTCAGATAAATGATGGCTCAAACAATAATCTTAAAGCGGTACCTGTTGCCGAATCAACTAACAATTTCGCAAGTAAAACAAAAGAAAACGAGAGTACACAAAATGAGAGAGAAAACGAAGATACAAATACAATAAACAAAAAGGAGAGCCCAAAAGAAAATTTGGCACGAAAATTAGAAGAAAGTTCAATTTCAAATATGTTAACGAGAGAAGATTTGGCACTTGCTGAAAAGATGTTAAATACGACAGTAGAAATACACAAGAAAATGCGAAATGACATGACAAACTGGTACGAAATGCGACGAATGGAACGAGAGGTAAACAAACCTACAATAAAAGAGACGATCACTTTTCCAGCTGGTTCAAAAATTCTTGACATAAATAAAACTAAAGAGATTCATAAATTAATTAATAATGTTGATCCAAAGATTCAGTTTTCCAGACCATGCGAACAGGAGGTCAAACAAATGAATGTAAATACAAATCATACAAACAATGAACTAAATAATTTAACAAAACAAATAAAAGAAGCAATCAAAGTAGAAATTATAACAAAAGATAGTAATACAAGACGAGAGTATAGTTATACACAAAATGTTAAATTTGATCACTTCTATGAATTTCTAGAATCGGAGTTGAGACTGAGTGACCTCCTGTACGTAGTAGATCCGAAAATTGCTCCTATGGAAGGTTTAAATGAACAAACGAGAGAAAAACATAGATTTAAAGTCCGGGATATCATTATCAATAGAGTAGATCGATTTTATCACTCGAGAATATTAGATATCAAAGACTCAATTAAAATGATAGATAAACTACGAGAAATAAAACGAAGCGAAGTAAATTCAACTAAAATCAGTATTCGAAAAGCACTTATAGAAATTCAGTACGACGCGTCACGAGAGTTAGCAAATCAATTTTGTGATCGGTTCGAAGATTTAGTTCGTAGTTACAACGATTTGCCTGATTCATCACCTCTTGATGAAGAGGAAAAACGTGATTATTTCTTTAACGCAGTCATGAGTCAAGTTCCAAGAGTTGAAGACCTTGATTTTATGACAAAGGACCAGACTGGAAAGGGTTTGTCTTATGAAAAATTAAAAAAATCTTATTGTTCAGGCAGAAGCAAACCGCAATCAAGTGAGGGCATTGAGCAACCCACTACTTAAATCAAAAGGTATAGCTTCTGCATCATATGTCCGATCTACAAGGAATGAAAACGAGCGTTGCTACGAGTGTGGGGACAGTGGCCATATGCAGAATGTTTGTCCTTACAAGGGAGCAGGTGTTAAAAAATGTTACGAGTGCAACAGATTCACATCACATATAGCTGCAAACTGTCCCTTAAGGATCGCCAACACAGGAGGTAGATCAGGACAACCAGTGAAAAAAGGTAACCACTTTCGCAAATACCGAAACCAAAATTATAACAAATCAGTTGATAAATTGAAATCAAATAATAAAAGACAATTTAAATCAAAATATTATAAAAATAAAAATTGGCAACAATCTAAAAATGCAGATCAAAGAAGGGAGAACGAGAGTAAGACAGAGAGTGACAAGAACGAGAGCACGACGAGAGGACGACAGTATACTCCCCGAGAGAAAATTGAAAGACAAAATAATTCAGGAAATACACGAGGACATTTAACCGAAAAGAAAAATAATAAATCAGGTATGTACTCTAGTAAAATAGAAATCCGTTTTGTTTTAGAAAATTTAAATAAATTAATTCCAGAAAAATTAGTAAAAATCAAACGATTAGTGATGAGCAATTCTTGCACAATAAAACAAAATGAAAGAATTAAAAACGAGGGTCACAGTGAAGAGTTAATTTCTTTTATAGTAGATACTGGTGCAACTGAACATTTAACAAACATGAAAGAAATATTTAATCAATTCAATAAAGGTGAAAAATGTATAATAAAATGTGCAAATAAAAGTATTAACGCGGATTTTGAATCCGAAGGGATAGGAAATATTCTTGTATTACCAAATGATAAAATTAAACACCCATTAAAATTAGATAATGTTATATATTCTCCTTCTCTTAACGAAAACTTGCTTTCAATTAGACACTTTACTGATGCAGGATACAGAGTAATATTTGACGATAAATCTGTAAAAATCATAGATTGTTTTACAAACGAAGTTTTAGCAACTGGTACTCATAGAAGCCCTTACTGGGTCATAGAGTTTCAGGTAGATAGGTCAAAAGATAATTATGAAAAGGTTTCAAAAACTTCAAAAGAAATTTGCACAAAAAATGCAACAATTGACGAGCTGATAACAACAGAAACTGCAATAGATGATGCAAAAATTCAGGTTAACGACGGAGAAAACGAGTGTAAGAAAACGCCTGACGAAAAGCATGAAAGGATGATAGAACCTGAAAAGGAAAAGGAAAGTCAAAGAAAAGAAGAAACCACAAATGAAACGGAAACTACAAATGTTCAAGAATTGGAAAAAACAATCGAAGAATGCAACGACAAGACTACGAAAAAGGAAAATGAAGATAAACAGTTAGAGGACAAAGCTGAACAACAAGAAAACCTTAACAAATTCGATACGTCTTTAGTGCATAGAAAATTAACGACGGTAGATAATCTTCCAACTGATGATATTTTAGAATTTGATTTCCCTGACTTACTTCAAAACAAAGGCTCTTCACAAATAGATAAGGCCATGCTGTGGCACGTTCGAATGGGGCATGCTTCTTTAAACTACTTAAGAAAACTACAAAAACTCTGTAAAGAAAACAAAGAACTCCAACAAATTACATTTAACGAGAGTATACTAGACTGTGAAATATGTGCAATAACAAAATTGGTAAGGTTACCATTCAATACAGAAAGAAAAAGAGCGTTACGACCGTTGCAGATCATACATTCGGATGTGATGGGAAAAATACAACCACCTACACATCCTCATGGTTATCAATTTATCTCAGTATTCATTGATGATTACTCCAGATTAGCACTGGCATATCCAATGAAAACCAAGGACGAAACAGGATTGTGTTTGGAAAAATTCATTACGAGTGCACGAAATTTATTAGGAAGCAACGAGAAAATTTGTTACTTACGATCAGATCAAGGAACAGAGTTTATGGGAGGTTATACAAAAGATTTATTAAAACGAGAGGGAATAGAAATACAACCAGCATGTCCTGATACTCCTCAACATAATGGAGTTGCTGAACGATTTAATCAAACGATACAAAAGAGAGTGAGATCTCTGATGTTTGATTCAGGATTACCTTTGAGTATGTGGGACTTGGCACTAGCAACAGCAGTTCATATGTATAACAGGACACCACACAAGTCAATCAATTATGATACACCGTTGCACAAATTTGCACCAGACTCCAAGTCAAATATAAATCAAATGAAACGTTTTGGTAGTCTTGCATACTGGAGTATAACTCGCAAACCTGATTCGAAATTCTCTGCACGAGCGTTACGAGGTGTTTTCGTAGGCTATTTGCCCTCAGGTTATATGTTCCTACATCCTGAATCAGGAAAATTCTTTGAATCACGAAATGTCAGATTTAACGAGAAGTTAGTGTATGGCGATAAATTTGGGAAGAATGTTCCACGATTACCATACAAAACGAGCGAAACAATAAAATTGAACGAGTGGTTCTTAGATAAGAAAGAAGCAGAGACAGAAATAATTAATAATCAAACTATTGAAAGTACAGAAGAACTTAAAAGACCGGAGGGAGAAGTCAAAAAGAAAAGAGGTAGACCAAGAAAACGACCGTTAGAAGATGAAGGAAAAATGAATACTCCAGATCAAAAGAAATTTAAGTTTGAAACGAGAGATCCCTATAATACCAGAAGCAAAAGATTAAGCGATACAAGTTTTATGAATTTTTCATGTGTAACCAAAATTCCTGACAATTTTGAATTTCCTGCTACAGAAGACGAGTTTGTTAAAACAAAGGATAATATTAAAGATGAAATATTATATTCATTGTTCACAGAGATTAACACAGATCCTAAAACGTTTAAACAAGCCATGGAATCAGATAAGAAAACAGAATGGCTAAATGCAATCAAAGACGAATTGGAATCTATGAAGAAAAATGAGGTATGGACCTTAGAAAAACGACCAGTTTGTGAAAAGAAAGGCAGGTATCCAAATGTTATTGATTCAAAATGGGTCTTTAAAAGAAAGAACGACGGTGACAAAATCAAGTATAAGGCCAGATTAGTTATACGAGGGTTCAAAGATAACAATTCATACGAACTCAAGGAAACGTATGCTCCAGTTTCTAGGTTAGCCCTAGTGAGAACTGTACTGGCAATTATTAATTACTACAACCTTGAAGCTTGTCAGCTGGATGTAAAAACGGCATTTTTAAATGGAACGATCAGTGAAGATATATACATGGAAATTCCCGAAGGTTTAGATGTATCCAAAGAAGAACGAGAGTCTAAAGTATGCAAATTGAAAAAGGCACTTTACGGACTAAGGATTAGTCCAAAAAGATGGAACGAAAAATTTACGACCGTGGCCAACTCAGTTGGTTTAATGAACGACGATGATGATCCTTGCTTGTTTACGTGGTCAAAGGGAAATTCTAAAGTTGTGCTACTAATTTATGTTGACGACATTTTGTTAGCAAGCAACGATAGTAAGAAAATGGATGAGATAAAGAATAAACTCATGAATTCATTTGAAATGACAGATTTAGGTGAACCTAATAACTACCTTGGAATGAAAATAACAAGAAATAGAGAAACGAAAACTTTAGAAGTGACTCAAGAAGATTATATCGAACGAATTTTAAACAGATTTGGATTCTACGACATGTATCCTCAACGAACACCTATGGTCACTAAACAAGTTGCAAATAGAGAAAGACGACAAAGAGAGGAAGAAGTTCACAACAAAGCATTCGAGAGTAATGATACGAGAGTCGAAACACCTTTTAGAGAAATGGTTGGTAGTCTCTTGTATTTGGCAGGATCGACTCGACCGGATATAGCTTATGCTGTGAATATTTTAAGCAGACATCAACTGAATCCAACGGAACTAGAATTCAATATGATAACGAGAGTTTTTAGATATTTAAAGGGAACTAAAACGATGGGTTTAAGATTTTTAGGTAAAATGAGTGATTTTGTAGCATATTCTGATGCTAGTTTTGCAGATTGCAAAGGTTCCATATCAACTGGAGGTTTTGTAGTTCGTTTGTTTGGTGACACCATCTCATGGCGTACAAACAAGCAGAACTATGTTGCCTTATCCACATGTGAAGCCGAATATGTAGCTATGAGTATGGCTTGTAAAGAAGTAATTGCCATAAACAAAGCTCTGAAGAGAATCACAAACGAGAGTTTTCTACCAGCTACATTGAAATGTGACAACAGAGCAGCGGGGATATGCGCTAATACGAGTGGAGGGAATCGACTCAGACACATGACCGAAGTACATGAGGATTACGTTAAAGAGTGTGTTAAATTCAAACGAGTGATTGTAGAGTGGGTTTCCACAAAGAAACAATGGGCAGATATAATGACAAAGTCACTTAGCTTCAATTTGCATGTTAAAATGAGAGATATACTACTAAATTATAATACGTTTGAAGAAAAACGAGAGTAACGATTCAAAACACTTATTAAATGATTAAAATTAATTTACTATATTTATACTTTATCATGTTTCAGGATAACAATATACTAGGAGAGTTACGAGAGTTTTGGACTAAAGAGAAGACTTTTACTACCACAAGTATTGCGTATAAGACTGAAATACGATAATAAGCTCAAATCAAGAAAAACGAGTCAATTAAGTTTATAATAGTTAATAATAATTAAGTTTAATTAAGTTCATTCAGTTTAATAATGTATTAATATATGCAAAAATAATAGATTATAATATTATATAAAATAAGTCAAGCTCGGGAGGGAGTGTTGGAGTATTTGAATTTGGCGCTTCAATACTGTCTCGCTTGACTTGATGGCGCTGTGTCAGGATGCACTCAGAGTGCTGCGCATGCGCGAGGTTGTGAGCCGGCTCGCGCGGCGGACTCGTGTTATTCCTCTACGACGGTTGTTACAGAGTGTACACGAGAGTGAATAAATACCGTTTAGTTAAAAAGCTTATACTTGTGTTTATTTCATTATAGTCGAATTGC
>JABFPQ010000547.1:0-11115 GCA_022817265.1 Masnerella sp. ZL-2020
AGGGCACCTCTCTTAAATTAAGAAAACAAACAATTTAATGATGATGTCTCATCTTAGTTTAAAACAAAATATGTCGTATTTTAAAATTTCATATCGTAAATCAAAACGCTAAACTTTTTAAATTAAAACACCATCTTTTGAACTAAAACACCAAAGGTCAAAACTCAAAATATCGTGTCTTCATTTTCAATGCACACTTTTTAATTTGAACATTGATTTTTACTTAGAGACGCAAAACGTTTTAAATTAAGATACCAGTTTTTAAATTGAACCCCTAAGGTCAAAATGTTTGAAAATTGCCTCTTGAATTAAGGCACCAAATATTTTAATTCAAAAGATCAAATCATAATCTCACAATCAAACATTGCTTTTGAATTTGAAACGCGAACCTGTTTAATTTAAGACACCACTTCTAACATTGAAACTGCAAAGGTCAAAATCTTAAAAATTGTATCTTGCATTAAGGCACCCAACGTTTTAATTCAAGAGATCGACTGGTAATCTTCCGATTCGAAAAACTTTGAAAAAAAAGCGTCTGTTTATTTCCGACCTGCTTTCGGTCCGTGGTTCCCTAGGGGTCGGCCGGACCCCAGCCGGCGCCAGCGGCCTATTAAAATGATGCTTAAAGAACGAATTATGGAAATGAGCGCGCGGGTTCCCATATTACCGGCGACTTACTCCGGTTCGCTCGCGTTGAAATTACAGGTTGCCTCCCACTTGCCTAGACCGCGGCGCCCTCGGGCCCGAATACATTAACGTTGATTTACGAAATTGAGCACCGTTCCCCTGCGGGGGGAGGGGAGGGTGGCGCCCCCTTTTCTCGTTATTGGAATCCTCGGCTTTTTGCCCATTTTAATTAACCCGTAATAATCGGTCGACAACGATGTTACGACATTTCGGGCGAACACCCGAAACCGGATCCTTAAAATTTTTAATTAGGAGCCTTATCGTACCGAGAAAGCGAATAAAAAGTCGACCCGGTAATATAATCAAACTGGTAGCGAAATTAGCGACTAGTCCCCGGGAATTGATTCCGATCTGATTATCCTGGCCGGCGCCTATTATCCTTTAGTCTAGGATTATTGAAATGATGGGCCGCGCCAAATTATCCTGCGTTCCCACTCTCGATTTCGTCTGCTTTGGTTTTTTGGTTTAGGAAAAAAGCGATTAATTGTTTCGGGCTCTGGAACCGAGCGGTGATAAATAGATGTTTGCCGGTTTAATGAGTCAGCCGGGGAGAAATCTTAATCTAATTTTCCTGCTGAAGGAGACTGGTAGACTAATCGGTGCGTTGATGGACCATTAGGTTTTCCCGCTAGTAACAACGTTGTAAATGGTTTTCTTGTAAATGGGCCTAATTAGTAAATGTCTTGGGTTTCACGAAAGTTGGAAGGGCGATCAATTTTAATGTCTAGATGGTGTTTTCTTAGAAATTTTGAGAAATCGAAATGGGAACATGACTTCATTAGACATTTTCTTGTTTATAATTCTTGTATGTACAATATTTTGTATTTTCGAAAACCTTTTTCAAATTTTTTTGGAAAAAAATTCATCAATTAGGTTGGCTTAAACGCAATTTTTAAATTACCTAACTATGGTCCAAAAGTACTTTCAAAAAATCGGTTCAAACTAAAAATCTTGCACTTATCCCAAGCGGATTTCCTATTTCCAAAGAAACCCATATTTTCACCTCAAAATCATTCTCATCTCAATTAAAATGAGAAGATACATAAATATTCTTACAATCATGAAAATCCTCTTCTCCGAAAAAGAAAAATTTGTTCGTATACCGACAATGCAAAAAAGTCCATGTTCCTTGGCAAAGAATGCAAAAAAGTGAAAAAGGGGAATGCATTGTCGGTTGATTCGGCTGCGTGCATCCGGCGAGGCTCGAGGCGCAGGGGGAGGGGCGCTTTAAAGATGACGAGGACTCGGGATCCGTACTTTCTCGGTAGCAGCGTCGGCGATGAGGATAGTAGGGACCCCCGGCGCGCTCTCCCGCTGCGACCGGTAGCCATCCTGTCCCGTTCGTAATACGTATTACGCGCGCAGGTTCCGGGCACGCTTGCCACCCGATATTAATATTCCGTCGCCGGCCGCGATAAATCAGAGCCGAGGCCTATCACTCCGCAGACGGACGATACGAAAGTGTTTTTAATATTTGAGCTACAAAATGTCTCACTTTAAGGTACCTCGTCTTGAATTAAGATTCCAAACGTCTTAAGTTAAGACATCACGTCTTAAAATGAGATTCAAAACATTTTCATTTAAGTGATCATGTCTTAAATTAAGACTCCAAACGTCTTCAGTTAAGACATCACGTCTCAATATAAGATGAAAATCGTTTTAATTTAAGATATCACGTCTTAACGGAAATCATCCAACTTTTAAGTTAAGACATCACGTCTTAATATAAAATACAAAACGTTTTAATTTAAGATATCACGTCTTGAAAGACGTCATTAAACTTTTAAGTTAAGACATCACGTCTCAATATAAGATGAAAATCGTTTTAATTTAAGATATGACGTCTTAACGGAAATCATCCAACTTTTAAGAGGAGGACAAAGTCGATTGACAACTCAATTGAGGTCGGCAATGTAGAAAGTGTATCATTTTGGTAATGTTCTACATTACCGACAGGAACAAAATTCACACCTAGCGCCAAATAACTTGAAATATTTACATGAAAAAATATTGGATGAATGTTATGAATATTTTTTTCGGTTTTCTGACATGCAGGATTTCATAATATGATACAACATATTTATCTTGCATTAGATTATTTTGGTTGTGACAATAATCTGTTTTTTAAAAAATATCTGAAAATTTAACTATTTAAATATAAATGTATTTATTTCAAAAAAATAAGCATTTTTACTCGCTCAACCAAATATATCTAAGCCATTTTTCAAAGTTTCAAAATTGATTTTTAATCAAATAATAATAATAATAATATAACTTTTTGTTATATATGTATTTAAATTTCATAAAATACATGTCAACTGCCCCAAAAAATAGCGTGTATAATTGTCGTGTTTTATATTTTATGTATTATTAATTTTTTATATTTTGAAATTATATTTTTCTAATTTGTTGATAGTTCCGAGCTTCTTATTACGTTATTGCAAAAAAATGTAATAAGTTCCTCATTTATAACTGTAAAATAAAGATTAATTTTTTTAAATGCATTGTATATTTCGTCGTTCTCAAGCTTCTCAAATTATTATAAAATAAACTCTTAGAAGTTCCTTGGCATCTATCGTTAAATTTTTTTTATAATGCCTTTGAATATTTTATAACACAGTCATTTGATCATTTAACTTTATATAATATATATATATAAATTTGGTATAATGCCTTGTATAATTTTTTAGTTCCCAAGCTTCTCACATTATTAGAAAATAAACTTTTGTAAGTTCCTTGGCATCTGACGTCAAATCTTTCTTTTACAATACTATTATTTCTTAATCGAATATTTATCAAATCATTAATCATTTGCACATCTTATTTTTTTGCTATATCATATCGTTTTGTTTTTTGTTTTGTCGTAATGACGCTGTAATAATGAGCATTGTGTAAAATACATAAACGAATTAAATTATTTTATGAAAGTGATAGAAAATATTGACTTCTATAAACAATGTATATATATATGAATTCGTTGCAATGCGTTTTATAGTTTGTTAGTTCCCAAGCTTCTCACATTATTATAAAATGAACTTGTGTAAGTTCCTTGGGATCTAACATCAGATCTTTGTTTTACTAAACTATTATTTTTCAATTCAATATTCATCAAATCATTTACACATCTTATTTTTGCTATATATCGTTTTGTTTTTTCTTATGTAATGGCGATGTAATAATGAGATATGTGTAAAATATATAAATGAATTCAATCATTTCATGAAAGTGATAGAAAATATTGATTTCTATAAACAAAGTTGAATTTCGTATTCCACCAGTATGGGAACAGTAAGAATTAGAATATAACAATAAATGTAATAATTTTTGTGTGATAACAACAAATGTCATTAATAATTAATTAAATGAAAATAAAAAATAGTTTATCTTACTCGTAGGGTAAAAGTCCCTACTTTTCTCACTAGTAAAGTAAAATACTAATTTTCATTATATTAGATTAAGTTACTTGTAATCTAACAATTTAAACACTAATTTTAATTAATTGATGAACATTAATTAACAATCCGGAGTATGTTCTTTTACTGGTATCATTATGCCCTATTTATGTTATAAAATCAACTTCAATTTCGATTAAATATCTTACATTTCAGAATAGATTCAGTAAAACTATTCGGATGTGTGAAATATTTTATTTTACAATTTGCTTTTTTGTAAAAGCAAAAAGTATGGATTTTAAATAGGTGGGTATTTCTCTACAAACGATAGTTTTTATGCTTTGGTTCAGGGGTTTTTCAAAGTCACTGGAAATTTCAAAAAATTCATACATGCCCACAATATAAGTGTGCATTTATACAATTAATTATTTTTGTTCAAATAATATTTGTATCCGGTATTTGTTATCTCACTGGCATTCAAGCATTCAAACAATTAATGTTGAATTAACGTCTGTATTATAGCGTTCAAATGTAGGTATAGTTATTGACCAATTTGACAGACAAAATGTTCATTTTTCGGAAATTTATTTTACTTGAAAAATTTGAACGCTTTAAGTACAAACTTTTTAACATACAGACACAATTTTACAAATTTGACAAGGTAATTTAACGCTATGTCTGAATATTGAACTCTATACTTAATCAACAATCTTGATATTAGACAGTTTCTGAAGAGGACAATCAACATTGCGTTAAATAAAATGAATTTCGAAAAACTAAACATATTCAACCTGTCCAATTGGTCAATAACTATACCTACATTTAAACAAGTCATTATTTTTTAAACAATAATTTTCCAGTTTTTTTTTTAAATTTTCCAGGTCACTGTCAATTCTAAAAAGTTTAAAGCATTTGAATAATTCATTATTTCGGTTAAAATAACAGTTTTTCAAGCTACGTTTTAAGAGCTTTCTCGAGTAACTAACAATATCAAAAATTGTAAAGCACTTAAACAATTCCTTATTTCTGTTTAAATAATTGATTTTCACACTAAAATTGATAATTTCCAGTAAAAACATTCAGCTGCGTGCTTAATTCAGAATTTAGAGTGTAGAAAGCAGAATTCGATTTGAGACGCAAGTTACAAACACTCTTATGTGCAAATTAAATGATATTTAAGAATTGATATCAAAGTTGATTATAACAATTAAAATCTGCTTTTGTTCAATATTTTGTGAAGGTAATTTGTCAAATAAGGAACTCAAAATCTGTTAATTTTTACTTTGACGTTTCGAAATTATTTTAATTTCTTCATCAGAATCTATAAAAATATATATACAATCAATAATCAAATATATTTAATACTATAGATAATGTGAAAATAAATCAATTTATCAGTTTAATCATATTTAAAAAATTATATAAACTTGGTATTATTCGTCAAATTTTGAATACAATTAATTTTCTGTAGTTACAATATTTCGGTTGTAGTTACAATACATTCATAAAATAATGATACTAATGTGTAAATATTGTATAAAATTGCACAGTTATGTCATAATCTTAAACTAAAGCATCTATGTATTCATGTGAGTAATGATTTTGTTTAAATTATTGAGTTTGAAACCGAAATATTGTAACTGCAGAAAATTAATTGTATTCAAAATTTGACGAATCATACCAAGTTTATATAATCTTTTAAATATGATTGAAACGATAAATTGATTTATTTCCACATTATGTATAGTTTAAATATATTTGATTCTTGATTGTATATATATATTTGTAGATTCTGATGAAGAAATTAAAATAATTTCGAAACGTCAAAGTAAAAATTAACAGATTTTGAGTTCCTCATTTAGCAAATTATACCTTCACAAAATATTGAACAAAATACTTAGGAACAATTCCAAATAACTATTGATAAAATCTGCTTTTGTTGTAAAAGCTAAACATTAATATTATATAAATATGTAATATGTATAATATGTAAGTTTTCATAAACCTCTCTATGAAATTGAGAAAATACTTTGGAAGTAAATATAAAATGTCAACTATGAGAAAATGGGTTTGCAACGAAAAGGACTATGAAATGTGGGGAATTCATATCGTGCAATAGTATTTTTTCAGTTTCATAGAAAGATTTGTGAAAGTTTATAAAATCCTATTTCTCTGATGCATTTTATGTATAATTTAATTAATTTAAGCAGGTACTTTAGATTAGCTTCATTGCACTTTATATTAAAAAACTAACTTGCGTTATGCGACTTAGGGGGGTAATGCGACATCTCTGGTTAAATAAACATGCATTTTTATATAGAAATAAAAAAATAAACATACAGAATTCCTATCCTGAAATAATATGTTAAGTGCAAAAAAAAAATCATATACAGTATATGGTTTCTCACACTATGTCTATTCAGAATATCAATTAATTTGCTTGGTTCAATGAACATAGATTTTCAAAATAGAAAAAATAGTATATTCTCTAACTAGTGGGAAAAGTTGGCAATTCCAGAAAAGTGTGAGTATTGTTGCACGAGCCGAAGTCGAGTGCTGCAAACTCATACGAGTTGAATTAACAACTTTCTCACAAGTTACATACAATATTTTTCCCAACGAGTGCAGAAAAGTTCTTTTTAGAACACGTGCTAGAAAATGGCTGTTTTCTGAACGGTTTTAAGTACGGAAATTAGTTGATTTCGGGATAATACAGAAAAACTCGGCAGAGTACAGAAAAGTTCTTTTCCGGACTGCAAGCAGTGCGGAAAAGAACTTTTTTCGCACTAGTTTCTAAAAAGTTGATTTTTCGCACAAGTGTCTAAAAAGCACATTTTTCGCACTAGTGTTTAAAAAGCTGATTTTCGCATTGGTGCGTAAAAAACACATTTTTCGCACTAGTGTCTAAAAAGTGGATTTTTCGCACAAGTGTCTAAAAAGCACATTTTTCGCACTAGTGTGTAAACATTGTTTTTACGCACTAGAAAAAAGAAAAAATTGAATTTCTCAAACAAAAAATTTGCAATCTGTAAATTACAAATTTCCTTTTCTCATTCAACTCATCTCACGAATTGTGATTGAAAAAAATTAATCTCCTAATGGTAAAAGTTATAATTCGATTCGCGTGGGATTTTGTCGATTTCGTTCGTCTTTGTAGCGCCGAAATTCGAGATTTTACCCGACGCACTTTGACGTCAAACTCGAACGTTAGCAATTCCTTGTAATGGCTCGGTATTCGAGAATTCTAATTAAATCTGCACACGACTGACGATAATCTCGCGACCCCGCAATAACTCACCTTAATCATAACTCATCCGGAAAATGTCGCGACGCGATTGTTGCAACGTCGCTGTAACAAATTTAATAAATCTTCATCGCATTGCTCGAATTCCCACTTTGAGTCGACTCCCGATCGCCTTTGTTACGCCGCTGCAACGATTTTCAATAATTAATTAATATCGCGCGATTACGTCGCAGTTCCGCGAGTTTACATTTTCGGGTTTTAATTTGATTCGTTTGATTTACGTGATTCGGATTCGCGACAAAGGAAAACAAGTATTTGCGAGAGACAAACTTTTGGCTGGACATAAACACTGTTAATAAAATATAATGTTGGTTACAATTGCGAATTGAGCGACATTTGCGGTCAGAAATCGGAAAAATTGTTGGTTTTTTGATCGTAGAGGAAACAATTCATTTTTCTGTTAGACATTAAACGATTCAATCGAATTCCGCAAACAATATAATATACGTTTAAACTAAAAAATTATCACGGAGAAATGTCGGAACGATCTCATTTTTTTAGGTTGACACGATAAAAATCAGATTAAATTGGGATTTTTGTTCTGGATTTTGGTTTTTCGTTCTACATTGGTTTTGTTTTGTCATTCCGAGAAAAATCAGATCGTTCTCATAAATTCCGGTACAAATAACGAAAATCATGATTTGTATTTACATTTCCCAGTGAAAATTTTTGGGTGTGCAGCAACAGAAGAAGACAAATATGTTTTTGCATTTTTTTGAATATTTATACTTCCAATTGAATCTTTTGATAAATATACATGAAATGAATACCGGATATTCATCGGGGCAACTCGTAAAACATGAATCATGTCAATTTTTTGATCATAAATAAGAAATTCAAGATCGATTATTATTTATCATGCACCTACCTCGGTTACTTGCAGCCCTGAACTTCATCGGATTGCTACGAGGTGGCAGCACTTCACGGATTATATTTTAGATCTTAGATCGGAATGAATGTTGAAATCTAGTATTGCTTTCTTTATTAAAAATGAATCTCAATTGTTTTCTCAATTGTTGCATTTATATTCTTATTTTTACAGTCAGGTTCATTAGAGAGAACCTGAGGATTTTGCCTAGGGTCTTCGCCTATAATATAATGTTTTTATTTTATTTAAATACGGTAATGCAGTAATAATAGCCTCCTTCAGTATCAATAGTTATTTACTTGCATTATACTTGTTTATGAATGATATATAAATCACTAGATTTATAAACAAATAATTTATCATACAGGGTAGTCGTTTTAACTTGAGACAACTGAATATCTCAAAAAATACACTACAAAAAGAAATCTTTTTTAATAAGAGGTTCATCTCTCTTACAGGTGAATTTGAGGCTAGGAATTCGTAGATAAAGATGAATAAAACCTTTAAAATTTGCCCAACATCTTAAAATAAAACGTTTGCAAGAGACTTATTTTTATAGTGTATACATCCTACAAAAAAATTGCTGAGATAAACAGTTAATATTATCAAGGGGCGTATCCAACAGTGCTAAAATTAGCCACCCCCCTCCATGAAATGGTAGGGAGGGGGTGCAACTTTAAAATTTTCAATACGAAGCTCTATTTTTTACAAGATTTTTTATTACAGATTTGGATTCTTCACGAAAAACTTAGTACATTTTTTTCATTATTGTCCATTTTTTTTTTTTTTTTTTTTATGCCTATTCCTCGAGATATTTAGTTGTCTCAAGTTAAAACCACCCTATAGGTATATTATATTGTTAATATACGTGTTAAATTTGTAATTAAAATTCACAATATCAAATTTAAAATCTTTACACATACAGATATCCCGTTGAGGGCACTATCAACCTCAAGGTCGGAGTATGACCATGGAAGGTTCTCTTGTAATTAGGATAAACTCGATGCGTGTATTCCGACCCATTATCTGTTACAAGACACTCTTTTAATTGAAAAAAACAACTTTTATAGAAAGCAGTCTTACATTCTTTGCTCCGATAAAAAGCATACAAAATAAATTACCCTATAAACGCACGTTTAGCGTTTCTATACACTTGAAAACAACTAGGAAATCGTTATGTATTTGAATCTTGAAAAAGGTTTCGAAGATCATCTTTGTCTGCCGTCAAACGTTCGAGGAAACTGGTCGACTGAACTTCTTTGCTCGGCCCCGGGCGCGCAGATGGAAACGCGTGTGCGTATATAGAAGATTTACGATTGCACGCGTAAAATAAACGCGTGCCCCGAAGATCTACTCGAATTTTACGTAAAATTCGAAAGCGTGCAGTCATAGAATGAGCTTACTGGATTACACGTATGCGGATACTCCGCGATGGTCGCAGCTGTCATCTTTTGTCCACGCAGGAACTCAAGTGCAATGCGGATCGTCACTTGATTTACACGTAGAAAGTTTCGATTTTGCAAATAAGATCGTAGGTCAACTCGAAAGCGCTTACTTTCATGCGTAAGGTGAAAAGAGTGGATCAGTCAGGAATAAGCGGATAATTTTATATAGTCTGCGAAAAAAATTGTGGAAAAACTTTTAATCGAAAAATAGTCTTCGTACAATCTGGAATTTTTCTCCTCCAAACAATATTTTACAATAATTATGATGTAATTTTAAAAATACGATTAATTTTAATTTTAATTTTTTCGTAACTGGGAAATCTAATGTGTTGTTTTTGTTTGTTGTCGGTATCGAATTTCGACCGTAAGATTTAGGAATGGTCAGAGATTTCTATTTGCCATACGGATGTATAACTATAATTGATCTGCGGTTATATCTGCTAACATAAGAAAGCTGAGGTTCCTCTTGTACAATGTCCTTCGATACGCTGTGTACTGCTCCGGATTCAGCAGTCCCAAATGGATTGTGACTTCTTTAGATATATATACCTATATATAACAACATATTCGTTGCTTCCAATTAGTTCCACGTACGATTCACTTATTATTTTGTGCATTCACATGATTGACTGGGGCATAAGATTATATGTAAGATCTTCAAGTTTATTATACATAATTAATTTTATAGGTGGAATTCGAAGAGATCTATTAATTTCCATATAAAAATTCTATTGCGAAATATTTTGGTAGAGATAATTATAAATTGTTATAAATTGTTAAATAACATTTTCACTTGGATGTTACTTTTCATTACAATTAGTGATGTCTTGTTTTCATTCCGAATAGTATTAATCATTATAATTATAACTGATATCTACACATAGTCTAACAATTTATTTTGTTTTTTAGTGGTGAATACGATCGTATTTACATGATCTAATATATTTAGTTAGTTATCGAAAATACACTTCCAATATAGCTTTAAATATAGTTCGTCTTATCAAAACCCGCATGCTGCATTTGGCATCTCCTTGTTTTAATTTTCATCGCCAGCTAGCACTTTCATTTGATAAGAAATTGGCATCTGTTTCTTTATTTATTGTGCACCTCTACTGCTACTTAATTAAATTCATTAATATTTATTCGAAACAGCTTATTTATATAAAGTAATAATTGGGTTGGGTCGTAAAATTCTAACAGGTTTACAATTTTCTATTGGATATTTATACGATATCGAATTAGCATAATTTTACACAAATTTTTTTATATAATTTGATATCATTTTTACAATATAGGGTCAATGTGGGCAATTGTGAAAGAGGGGGAATATTAACAAATTATAATTTTAGGAAGAATAAAACATATTTAGTTATTTCCAAGCATTGGGTCAGTAAGATATAACATTATTTAATATGTAAA
>JABFPQ010000548.1:0-11110 GCA_022817265.1 Masnerella sp. ZL-2020
AAATTCACGAAAAATCCACATAATCAATAATCATCAAATTATCAGAACCTTAATCACGCCACTTTACTACTACAATGAAATCACTTTAATAAACTTCTGTTTTTCAGCAACTAAACTACTAAACTAAAATTCACATTATACATTATTTTTTATCTCAAATTTACTTTAGCAAACCAACTCTAGCAATGACTCAAATTCTCCAAAATTAATATTCCGAGCTAACAAAATAAAATTTGTCCGAACTAAGATTTCCTCTAGACCCGCGTCAACTAATCACGCAACACGACCGCACTAAGAACGGTTTTTTCACATTTCTAGCTCTCGCAAACGACTCGGGATCGACTGTACGACAAATTAAAAATCACAAATAGGGGAGACCGGGTATAGTTGGGTACAGAGTATAGTTGGATACAAGCTGTTTTAGAAGTCATAAACTCCTAAATTAATTTATTTTAAAACAGTGTTTGAACACGTGCATAGACCATTGTCTGACGTGGACGCAACATAAATACATTTGTATACATAATCATTGCACTATCCGGAATTTAAGAAAAAAAAGGATGTGTCCAACTATACCCGGTCTCCCCTACTTATCGCACATTTTCGAACCTTTGATCCGACCAGGTAAAATTCTATTATACCTCGACGACATCCTAATCGCAACCGAAACCGTGGAAGAACACATGGAAATAATGCGCGAGGTGCTAGAATTAGCGGCCGAAAACGATTTAAAACTCCGCCTTAGTAAATGCCACCTGTTATTTTCTGTGATTACGTACCTCGGTTACCTGATCAACGAGCACGGCGTGAGACCTAGTCCCGATAACATAAACTTATTAGTAAATTACCTCGTTCCGCGGAATAGCAAAGAAGTACACATGTTTGTCGGTCTCGCGAGTTATTTCCGCAAGTTTGTCCCAAACTTTTCAGTAATCGCTAAACCGTTGTATGACCTCATTAAAAAAGAATCGGTTTTCCAATTCGGCGAAACAGAAATGCATGCTTTCCAAAACTTAAAGGATTATTTATCTTCGGAACCGCTCTTGTCCATTTTTTCTCCTAAACTCGAAACGGAACTACATTGCGACGCAAGCGCACTAGGGTTCGGGGCAATATTGCTACAAAGGCAAGTTGACGGCGCCATGAAACCGGTCTTTTACTTTAGCAAAAGAACATCCCCGACCGAAGCGAAATATCACAGTTTTGAGCTGGAATGTTTAGCGGTAATTTACGCTATTAAACGGTTCCATGTCTATCTCTCCGGTATTCCATTCCGCATTGTAACTGACTGCGATATCTTTCGGCTCACGCTCGAAAAACAGAATGTGAACCCCCGCATATCCCGGTGGGCCATGTTTCTACAAAGTTATGATTATAAAATCATCCATCGCCCGGGAAAGCAAATGAATCATGTAGACGCGTTGAGCAGGTGCCATAAAATTATGGTCTTAGAAGCGAACACACTAGATTACAATCTTAGCGTTGCGCAAAATGTCGACAAAGACATCAAAAAAATTCGAGATGCTTTGGAAAAATCGGAAGACAAGTTTTTTTAATTACGCGACGGGCTGGTTTATCGTAAGTACACTAATGGCAAACTTTTGTTTTACGTACCGAAAAGCTTCGAACAAAACATACTCCGAAATTGTCACGACGAATTGGGTCACGTCGGCGTGGACAAAGTTATGTCCCGAATCATGCAGGTATATTGGTTCCCATCGATGAAAGAAAAGACTAAAGATTATGTCACCAATTGTCTGAAATGTATCGCGTTTTCACCATTAAGCGGAAAACCAGAAGGTTTCTTGCATAACATCGACAAAAACAAACTTCCACTCCAGACTATTCACATCGATCACTACGTTCCGTTAGAAAAGACAAAGAGCGGATTTAAGTTCATACTCTCTATTGTAGACGGTTTTACTAAGTATATAAAGCTATATACTTGTAAATCAACCTCCACCGACGAAACTATACGTCATCTGAGTCAATATTTTATGTATTATAGCAAGCCACGACAAATTGTTAGTGATCGAGGTACCTGCTTTACTTCGAAATCATTCTCAGATTTTTTGAGCCAAAAATCGATTCAACACATACTGATTGCGGTCGGGACGCCAAGAGCCAATGGCCAGGTAGAGCGCTTCAACCGAGTCATAACACCAATGTTGGCAACCATTGACCGATCACCCCGATGCGTGGGATTCAGCGTTAGAACAGGTAGAACACGCCATAAACAATACAGTTTGTAGATCCACTCAGGACACACCAAGCAAACTTTTGTTTGGTATCGAACAACGCGGTGAAATTGACGATTACGTGAGAATCGAATTAGAATCCCACGCGCCGGTAGATCGCAACCTTTCCGCGAGAAGAGAAGCCGCAGCAGTTCAAATTAGCGCAACTCAAGCCCAAAACGAAAAGCATTATAATAAAAAGCGCAAACCCGCGACGCAATATCAAATTGGCGATTACGTTATGATAAGTAACGTTGATACAACTCCGGGCGTGAACAAAAAACTGATACCGAAATTCCGAGGCCCATACGAAATTGTCCGAGCGCTCGAGAACGACCGTTACGTCGTTGCCGATGTCGAAGGCTTCCAGGTTACCCAGCGCCCCTACAGAGCTACCGTGGCTCCAGACCAGATGAAACGATGCGGTTTAAATTAAGACACACGACGTTATGATCGAGACGATCATCGGTCAGGATTGGCCGAATTGTAGGCATTATAAATCACACTATAAATATTAAGTTTACTGTCCATAAATAAGCGCGTTTTATCAGTGTACGTGTTTTTAGGATAATTGTTTGAAAGAAATTCATTTTCTAAACATTTTTTAATCCATATAATCTGTAAACTTAACCATTTTTTACAATCCGTATTACAATCAATATTATTAATAATCAATTTTTAACAACATTAATAATCAATTTTTAACAATTTTTATAATCAATTTTTTACAATCAATATTAACATTTCAAGTAATTACTTGACAAGAATTTAAACTTTATTATCACGTTTTGATTTCCAAGTATACTTTTCGTTGCTGAGCGCTTTCAACAAAAGGGATTTTTGTTCAGATTTCTTCAGAAAATCAATAAATTGATCACATGCCATGTTATAATTTAATTTAGTGAACAATTCAGACTTCACGATATTCACTTTCAGTTTATTCCTGTTATCGGTCCAAACATTACCCATTATTGAAAAAATTCGCTCAACAAAAGCATTGCTCACAGGGATTGATAATATTTTACAAACGAGTTTAGGCAATTCCACAAATATTTGTTCTGTTGATCCAAAAATCTTCACCCATTTCTCATCTAGAGGCATGTCAAGATGTTCTATAGCAGGAAATATTTTCTTTAGAAGCCGGATTTCCTCATACAATGCATCTTGATTAATATGTAGACCCAAAATGTTTGAGGCATCTACAAAATTATTGTATACTGGTTCCTCTTTCAAATTGATACAGGCAAAATGTTTAAACGGAGAATTTTCAAAATCGTACCATTTTTCCAGATACGAGATTGCTTTACCGTAAACTTGAAGAGCGTCTTTTTCGAATTTTGAAACTTCCCTCGGATTCAAGTTTCCAAGAGCAAATGCCACCTTGGAGCCATAAAACTTGTCGTTTAGCCTGGATTCTAATCGTTCTTTCAAGCTGACCATTACATCGTGGACTTCAGTACTAGTGACAGATTTTTTCTCTAATACCAAAATACTTTGTGTCATTATAAACATAAAATGGTGGGCGAAATACAAATAGCATTCAGGCAATGTTAATGTGGAATTTAAATCATTTCCATTCTCGTCCTCTTGATCGCAGACAAAACTCCAAACTATTTTGTGAGTTTCTTCTTGTCCTTGTTTTGTAAAATACAATTTAATTGCTGGCCAACACGTTAAAAGTCGTTCGAGTGCTCGAAATAGAGAAAGCCATCTTGTCACCACATGTCTTAAGACGTTTTGGTATTCCATTTCCAGAAAATCAAAACATTCTTTCAATTCTCTGACGTGGCTCGTGCTATTGGCAAAGTCAGCATACACTTTTAATATAAAATTCTCAATGTCATAGGACAATGATTTGCACGCATTTCGCGCAGCGTTGTGTATCACGTGACAGTTACAATTGCTTTTAATAATTTTAGAATTTAAATCAGTAAGTTTCTTGAAAACGGACTTATTTTTTCCATAATTCGTTGGAGCATTGTCTGCAGAAAAAGAGCTAACATCTTCTAAATTTAATCCGCAATTTTCCAACGTATTTATTAATCGACTTGTTATGGCTTCAGCTGTCTCGAAACTGTCTTCATAAAAATCAATTATGCGATCTTTGATTCCCACATTTATGTCAAAATATTTCACAACAACGGGAAACAGTTTTACACTTCCATGGTTGGAGGCATCAGTAGCTATTGAAAAACTTAGTGCATTTTCTTTTCCAGCTTTCAATTCATCTAAAACTATTTCTAAAGATTTTGGTGCTAAAACATTTTCAACCAAAGCCTCAGCTTTCGTTTTACCACAATGTACTTTCATCGCAAGTTTTGAATCAGAATACAATCTTGAGTTAATTTTCATGCCGCAGTCAATACTTAAGTAACTCAAATGATGAGACACGCCATGGAATGCTTGTGCTAATTCTATCATTGCAACATTCAATTCCTCCGTGGATCCTCGTTTCATCATGAATGCTGTCATTACTTGGTTCGTTTTCATAGTTTTTTCTGCTTTTTGATGTTTGGATGTATTTTTATGGCGATCAACAGCATTTTTACCATCATGCCGAACCGTGAACGTACCACCACACTCAGGAATGGAACATTTTGCAGTTGTTTCGCTAATCTTGATTAACCAATAATATTCCTTTTGTGTGGTCCATATATCTTGAAATGAGGTGTCATAACGCTTTTTTACAGAAGTCGGAGACTCGGCCGTTACGTTTAACTTTCGCTTTTTAGGATCCATTATATAAAATCTAAACATAACAAAACATACTTATCGTCAGTACCAAAATTATATTTTAAATAATCATCTAAATTATTGAAAGCAAAATCAAAATAAAAAATACATATTAAGTTATTTGAGTTTATTTATTATATCTATTCATATCTATAATCATATTCGCTATGCATTTCAAATATATACATGTACAAGTTATGAAGGATCTATTTTAATTTAGTACTCATCTTACCTTTCTATAAATTCGTTTTGTGTATCAACTGTTCGAATTTTGTACACTGTTGAACGAGTAAATTTTTACATCAGGCCAAATTCTAAACAAATAATGTTTTCTAAGTTATATATTATATATAATTGATGTAGACATAGTTGTTTGTAAAGCTTACCTAGATGATTATATTTTTGTTTCATAATAAATAAGCTTAAAATTTATTAAATTGAACTTTCGTATAAAATGTTTGATACACACTTTATATCAGATTCAAAACTGTTTTCTTTGCACCATTAATTCAAAATAAAGCTCAGTTTATATGAACACGCTATAAAGTATATCAATAAGCGCGTGTTTTGAATTTTAATATTATACAAATATGATAAAAAAATATAAGTGTTAATAAAACTAAATATTTGTGAAATAAAAAGTGAATATTAAATTTGTGCTATGAAATATCTAAAAAAAATTGAAATTTTAAAAAAATCCGGAGATAATCTTTTAAAAACCGGAGACCGGAGATGAACCTAAAAAACCGGAGACTTCGGCCAAAATCCGGAGAGGTGGCAACCCTAACTACCTCTAATGTGCTATTCTTTTCACTTTCTTGCTAAAATTGGAGAAAATCATTTATTGCCATTACACATACATGTCTGAATGTTTCAAAAACTATAAGTTGTATTAGAATCAACACATAACAATTTTATAGTGTGACTTATAGAATTTCTAACTATCAGATTTATTTCTGGTAGGAATTTATTTTCAAAGCAGGTGTTTCTGTGGACTTGCTCTTTAACAAGTCTAAGACTTTCTCTTAAACTGAAACCATTTTACAGGTATATTTTTATTGATTTTTTAGTTACCACCTTTTACAAAGAATATATTTTTTTGTAGCATATTTTTTGTGTAAAGAATTGAAACAATAGTATTTTACTTCACAAGTGGGAAAAGTAATTTTTAACGAGTGCGAAGCTTACAACACGAGCCGAAGGAGAGTATTGTAATCGCACGAGTTAACAAATTACTTTTCCATCTTGTCAGGTACAATATTTTATCTAACGTGGGAGAAAAAAGCGCTTTTTCGTGTGAATACAGTGGGAAAAAGCACTATTTTACCCACAAGTTAGATAAATATAACATAAGAATAATTAGAAAATTTGTCAACAAAATTTGAAAATGAAATTTTAAAAAATTATTGTTTTGAGATTCAAATGTTGTATTTGCGATTAGAAATTAACAGAATAATTAATATTGCTTTTAGTTCTGTGTAAGATTTTTTCTTTCACCGTAAATTGATATTAAATCAACTTATTCATAGTTGAATAACGCATCATGTTTTGTTTTGCGGTTACCTTTTATCTACGCTATGGGCCAACAATAACGTCAGTGGAAGATGAAAAGAACACAGTTGAAAATAACCGTAAGCGTATGTGAATGAACCTGGTAAAAAGGAATTTCCTACGAACGTTCCCCAAGCAAAAACTATGCCGACGTGATCATCGATTATTTCACCAATGATCCAAGGTCCTGCAATTATGAATTAAAGTTAAAAATGTTATTTGTGTGTACGTCAAAAATAAATAATTACCTAAACTAAACAAAAAAAATTAATCATTTCGAAGATGTAAAAAAATAGACAATGTACAAACACAGATAATAATAATTAGTCCCTCTTGTAAAATTCTATTTAAAAAACATTTTTTTACGATTAAATTAACTTTAAATTATCACGATTGATCTATTTTGAGCTTAAAATGGATGATTTTTTATTCATCCTGAAAATAATTGGATAGACACATCTGCAAAACTTGAGCATCTTTGATATGTTTTTATGGAGTGATATTTGATAATGTTTTTTACAAGGTCCTTGATAATGTTTTATGAGCTCTTTTTTGTCAAAAATGAGAGTAAATGACTTGTTTTCATATCAGTTGTTTATAAAGAAAGTTTGGAGATCTCCAGGGAGAATTTTCAGATTTGCATTACGATAGTGTTTT
This sequence comes from Masnerella sp. ZL-2020, assembly GCA_022817265.1. NCBI lineage: Eukaryota > Metazoa > Arthropoda > Insecta > Hymenoptera > Scelionidae > Masnerella > Masnerella sp. ZL-2020. The sequence goes on from JABFPQ010000548.1 coordinate 7,179, forward strand.
AAGAAGTGCCCTAAGTTTGAATTTTTTCTATACGACCATTTTCTTTTTATTGTAAGTTTCATGTAAAGGATATTGTTTTACCAAGTTTTAGGTATAACTCGGAGAGAACCAAGGGGAAAAATATCCGATCTACTGTCGACAAAACCCACAGTTTTCGCCACAGGGCATGTAAAATTGTTATCTTTCCTCGATATCTCCTGATTCGTTTTCCTGCAATAATAATCCAAAATGAAATTCTGTTTGAATATTCTTCATATACTTCATCATTAAACTATACCTTGTTGAAGTACGTGTAAAAAACGCAGTAAACACAACGGGAGTATCAACGAAAGTAAGGTGATACCGAAGAACATTTTAAACTGGAAAGGTAAAAAAATATTATTAACCACATCTGTATTCAGATGAATAATTTATTCCTTGTTTTTTAGAATTATGTTAACTTACAACTTGTGTAACGTTAGACATTAAAATGAGTCTTGGTAAAACGTCAAATGGAATCCTCGTTCCATCAAGAGCAAATGGTTGATCAAAAGTCTTTTCTCTATCTGTATCGGCAACAAATACCTGGTAAAAAATTGTTTATTAAAACCTCGTTTATAAAAAAGATGAAATATGAAAGTAAGAAAGTTACCTGTATGGTATGGATGCCATTGCCAAATTCATGTGGGTTCCATTTTGCTACATATAAAGGTCCCTTAACATTTTCACATCGTATCCAGGAATTGTTATTCACTCGAACTTCCACTTTTATTATAGGTGATACGGAAAATGCTAATATTCTAATGAAAGAATCAAATATAAGTTAAATTTACTTAATTAAAAAGTATATAATTACTTTATGTAACAAGAAATATTCTGACTCATTCTCAATTAACTGTAATCGAACTTAAATTTTCCGACTGTCAAAATGATTCATCCATTAACTGAATTTAATTAATTAGTTTGTAAATTATCTGATTATTCGATAAGAGGTGATTGAAATTGATTTGGAAAAACATTACCTGATATGCGTGGAATCAACAAGAGACTGTATATTCTCTTTTTGGGGCATGGTAAATTGCGCGTGGTTGGGATTCGATACTAGTGCCACAGGCCATTCGTTATGTTTTGTGTCAACGAACGAAAATTGGCCGTGATCTATTGCTACGAGTCGATACCTAAGAATAAGCGTGAACAAGAAACGACTTTTTTATTTTTATTCCAGGCGTGGATTCTACTTTATGTAATTCAAGCGAAGCATATTTCGAAGACTTTTACGAAGACCACTTTAAAATTTGTGTAAATAATTGAAATTGTAATAAAACGGTCTATTTCAAATTATAAATAAAAAAACTTTTTTCAATTTCAAATCAGATGGTAGACTGCTTACTGTAAACAATTTGAATTTGTTCACGTTTGACTATAGTATGAAATGGAATCATATTACTGCAAATGTTTGAAATAAACTTTTCCTCAGACGAGATTAAAATAGAAGTACTTGCTTAAAAATATCAATTTTTAGCAAGAAAAATAAAAAATTTTGAATAGATCAATTCTGTGGCTTTGAGGAAAAACCAGTTAAGTATATATTTAATCTCTATATACTTAACTGGTTTTTCCACAAAGCTACAGATTAGATTAGTGAATACACAGTGATACTGATTTTTACACTAATAATTGGAATGGTATCCATATTTACCAATTAAAATATTAAAACATTATTCCATTTCGAAAAGGGTAATATTATCTATATTATTACTTGGTTATTACTGAAAATAATGTGCAACGTGAGTTAAGAAGCGAAATTGATCGTAAAAAATATTGTTAAATTGTTAGAGCACTTACATTCTATTATCTTTCCAATCGGCTAATTCTAACTCCAGAAATCCGGCTTGTTGCAAAGTATACATGTTAGGAACCGTGCCACCAAGCGTGTGATAGTGTCCGCATAGATATACCATGCTTTCCCGGAATCCTCCTAAAATGAAATTTTTATTGGGTTACAATTCCAAAGTTCAATATTCTCAAGGCCAGGGTAAACGTGTTAGTGCACGTAAGCTCTAATTTTCAATAAGCCAAGTTTACTGCGAAAGCACAAATAAACCATGTAATTGAATTCATTGAAACAATTGCAGCCGCCCACAACAACTTTTTCACCGACGATATATTCACTTGATTGAACGGGTTAATCAGTTTACGTTGAGAATCCTTATTTATTTAATTGACGATCAGAGATTTATTGCTGGTCAATTAAATTATGAAGAGTATGAATTAGTAATTGAGATATGTTTTATTCGAAAGGTGACTTTGTTTGAACCGTTTCAAAGATCGTTATTTTACAATTAAAACTAAATTGGAAAGAATATTGGTTTCCCAGTAGAGAAAGTAAATACTTTTCCCACTAGTGGGAAAAGGATCTACTTTTCTCACACCCACTAGTTGGGAAAATGAATTTGTGTGATTTTATTTGTTTTACCTATAATACTTCTAACGCCACCATCACACTTAGTGATGATACAAGAGGTCGGATAGTGTCCAAACCAAATAATATAATCGCCATTCTTGTTGCGAGATTCGTACAAAAGGTGCTGGATGTTTTGGATCTCGCGGTCGTCGAGCGCGCCAATAAAGTTGAAAGGTCGTTTGGGGCCTGGTTGCAGACACGCGTCCACCGCAATAAAGGAGTATTTTTCATTTCCCAACGATAGCTGGTACATGTACGACCTTGGGTGTTTTTTCCCTTGTATCGAGAAATTTGCATAGTAATTTTCCTTTGAATTTATATTGATCACGTTGAAGTTGTCTGGAAATATAATTTCTAAGTCAGTATTTGAACATACCTCGGTTTATATCAGATATATTTATTATTAGATATATACATTATAGAGCTCTATTTAATGCAATTGAATTTAAATTTATCATTTATTTGAAATATAGTTGTTTACCATGATTCCCTCGAACATCTAACCAGATGGTTCGACTCGTAATATTAACTTCATCCAAAACTCGTTTGTAATGTTTCCATTCTTCTAACATTTGTCGGGAACCTCTTTGGTCCGATGTTTTGGCATCAGTTAAATCTCCTGAAAAATATGTGTAATTTAAAATTAATTAATTGAGAATAGAAATATTTTTAAACGATGACGATTAATCATAGTTTAGCGGAAACTTTATAAATTTTATGCTAAGACTTACTTCTATGTAATTAATTTTGATGACATAACTTATGTATTTGTATAAACAAAATAATTTTATTGCTATCTTATTTCTTTATTTTCGGTTATATTAAATGCAAAAAGAATTTAAAAACTATTTTATTTTATCGATGGCCTCAATATTAATAAAGCTATTTACATTCTCGTCAAGCTTAATTGAATACGTAATTTTCTAGATACGCCTGTGATATAGTTATCACTAAATAGTCAAGAAAGAAAGTCGATTTTATTTTAATAACTCATTTGATTACTTATTAATTTACGATGTTATATTGATGTTTCCTGGATAGGAAAACTCTGATTTAAAGGCTATGTAAATATGTGTATAGTTTGCATTTGCTATGTAAAAACTAAATGTAAATCTTATTTAGTTGCAAACATAATTGTATAGTTTTTTATTTATTTATTTATTTATTTATTTGTTGAGGCAATTGCCCAATATACATCTAGAATTTTACATATTTAAGAGAATACTATAATTTATGAGTAGTCATGTAACATTTCATTTTTCGCTAGAAAAGATATTTAGTTAGTTAAGTTAGTTAATTAGTTAGTTAGTTAGTTAAGTTAGTTAAAAAATTATATGCAATTGTTATTTTACCTGACACAAGGACTACATAAGGTTTGTAAACGTCCACGGTTTCGTTGCAAAATTCTTGAAATTCAGTTATCCGGTTTGGGTCGTTGAAAATACTGATGTGGATGTCTGATATCTATACAAAAAAATTATTCTTTATA